>JARJLF010002099.1:0-50475 GCA_029378395.1 Mycena leptocephala | reverse complement strand
CACTAGGACTTAGGATCCCATGCGCCCAACAAGAGAACAGAAATCACGCACGATATGAATAGTTTCTCCTTCAACTCTCACATGTTCTCAAAAGTACCGCACTCTAAAATGAACATCGGGCGAGTGGTCGACGTCTCGGTTGCTCCATTCTCGAGGAGTCTCTCCGTTCTCCCTCATTCCCCTTGCAAAATCAAACCGCTCCAGCTCATCCACTCCTCTTGAACAGTCACAGGTATGTTGATTATTCTGCGTCTTTCCCCCGAATATTTGGACATTTTCCAACTGACTGGAACACTAGCGTTCTCGATGCCAACGTAGCATGCATGGGCAACAACTGATAATTACTGGATAGCTGTCATCGCCTACTCTATGCCGTCAAGAGCGTACACTCCATGCCTACCCTGGCAGTGGTGTCCTCATGACGCATTTAACACGCTTTCAACAAACTTTCACCCTTCACGAGCTTTTACCTTAAAGGATGGCCAGTCGTGCGTGTTGGACCGCATGCGCGGCCAGTTTGATATAGAGGCGGTGGATCAGTCGTGCATTAATTCCATCCTCTGTACGGCTACTAATTTCTTGCTCATAGAGCATGTGTCCCATTTGCAACAAATCGAGCCAGCATAACCATGAACCGCGGTTCTGTACGCGTTCCGTGGCCACCTGTTGTGGGCTGACTTTGGTGATGTCAGACTAATTTCCCGGCCGGCGGACAGTTTCAACAGTTGTACCAATTACTGTAAACTTAAAGTACCCGAGCGAAGAAATACGCCTTGTGTAATGTTTTTCTTGTTTGTTACAGATGGGTTTGGTTCGCGTTGGTCATGACCTCTGAAAGGAAATAGAAAGAAAACATTGGCATTATCTCTACACGTGATCGTGTCGGTCACGCAGCCCAATGGCTGTGCAGTCCTATTTCCTTTTTAGGCTGCACTCGCTATTGCATGAAGTCGTTTTGCGTGTCTCGAGAACATACGAGGAAATCATTTTTAGGTACATTTACATGCTCCCCGTATGCCTACAGTACAAGTCTAATTTTCTACAACTTTTCCCGTATTTTTGTCTATGGATTTTCGAAATTTCCAGGCCTTTTGAAGCCCAAGTCCAAGTCCAAGCCTCCGCGCGGTCAAAAACTGGCGCCTCGTCGGGAGCGCCGGGCGGGCGTCAGAAGCCAGTGTGCGGTACACTTTCGGCTCGTTGCTGGTGGCCAGCACCGCAGACGGAAGGAAACGGCCGAAATACGCGCGCGCGGGGAGCGAAGGCAGCAACGTGGGGGCTCCGAGTCAACGGCGAGTGAGGGAATGCTGCAGAGGCGCACGCCTGCGGGGTCGACGGGGGGCGGTGTCGGGGTCGCTGGTGGGCTGGAGTCCGCGGCGCTGACGACGCTTGGACCAGATGACACGGAGGATGGCAGTGAGGAGGGAGGGGAGGAAGTCGGGAGGGCGCACGGGAAGCAAATGAGAACAGGTAGGAAGAGAAGGAGGATGATGATGATGACGGATCGAGGACGAAGGGGGTGAACTTGAGCGGCTGAGGCGCGTGAATGGGGAACGTGGGTCTCGGTGTCTCGCATTCGCCCGTTGCAGCCGCGGGAGCGGCGACGGCCCACTCAAGCGTCATGGAAGTGGCAACGGGGAAGTGCGGGAGCTGGATGCACGGCGCAGGTGAGGGGAGAGTGATGGGCGGCATGTCCTCCAGCGAGAAGAACTCGATATCGTTCACGGCCTCGCGGAACTGAGCGAGCGTAGGGCGGCGGAGCGGGTTCATGTGAAAGCAGCGCTTAAGGAGCGAGCTTGCCGGGCGTGTAATCTCCAGGGCTTTGAAGAGGTAATTGTCGTCGACGCGGAACGCCGCAAACCCAGGGTCCGTTATCTCTGCGGAGAACCACGGGAGACGGCCTGAGATCATGTTCGTGAAGATGACGCTGAGCGCCCAGAGGTCGCTGTGGCGCGTGGAATAACAGCCGTTGGCGTATGCGCGATCAATTGATTCTAATTGCAAGAAGTCAGCGACGCGTAAAGTAGGAGAGTGGGACAGAACGCACCAGGGCTCATGTAAAGTCTACTACCACATCCAAACTGCGTCGAAACGGCGAGCTGCGTTGCCAAACCAAAGTCGGCCAGCCGAATATCCGTACCAGCGGAATTGCAGAGAATGTTTTCAGGTTTGATGTCCCGGTGATATACGCTATTCCTGTGACAAAACTCGACTGAATCGAGGAGCTCTCCAAAAGCCTGCTTGATCAGAGTCGGGTTCCCGCGAAAGCAGAGCCGATCGATCATCGCGCTGAAGAAGTCGCCACCAGTGCAGAGTTCAAGGATGACAAAGACAAACTCGTCGGTGGTGAATTGACGGTGGAAGGTGATGACGCGGGGTGGCCGCTGACCATGCGATGTACAATGAGCTCGCTCTCCTGTATCTTAGCGTCGCGGGTCCCAGGCTTGTACTGGGGCATACATTTCACCGCATAGTAGGCGAGATCATCTGGCGGGGAGGTGGTGTCGAGTGCCTTATAGACCTTGCCGTACGAGCCGGATCCAAGGAGACACAATAGCTCGAGTGATCCATCGTCAATGAACTCTCCTGTAAGATCAGGGAGGATTTGGGAGGCGGAGGGATGCATGAAGATGAGGGAGGGTTGTAGAGCTTGGACGATGTAAAAAAGACGAATTTAAGGATGCTAGAGGTCAACTGTAGCAGAAAGAAGATGGGCATAGAGAGCAAGAGGCGAGGAAAGGAGAACCCAGAGTTCCACATACTGAAGACCAAGAAAGGAGTCAAATTTGCTTCCGAAGTGAGACCAGTCACAGAAGCGTCCTCGAGCGACTTAGAACCCGCGCATACGCTGAAGAAATACATTAAAGGCGGGATTCCGTCATCAGCGAACACCAGATGCAGCGCGCAAAAGAGTTTGAGCATTCGTCTGCGATATCGTGCATGGAAGAGGAGTACTGCTTGCACATGTTATTTGCTGGGGCCAAAGACACCTGTCGCGATCACGTGGCTCCCATAAGTACGATTTACTGGTAACACGAAAACCAACAAGGAAGATCGCGTTCATCTCAGTGGTTTTTTTTTCTTTTCGAGTAGGCTCCGGTTCTGCAAGACAGGGCCCAACTTGAACTTGGACCAACATGTACACCACACACTTGCCACACACGGCACTTCAAGCACTTGCCACAGCACGCTTCGCTGAGTCAGCTCATGGCATGTAAATATTGCGCAGCCGTTGCCTCGTCAACAAAAAGGAACGGAATACTGACCCCATAGCTGTGCAGGAGCTGCTTACTGTAACATTGCATCGGCTTGAGCTCGGCTTCAAGTTGCTTCACTGGAAAGATGATTTGAAAACCTGCATTTTGGATCATACGGCGCTGAGCGGACTCGCTGCGGAAGTCAAATACTTTTTCGTCCAGGAAAAGCCCTTTGTAGCTCGTTATGGCACTACCATCGAAAATTTACCAAAAATATAAGATTTTGCGTAGGAGTACGACTTTTACGGGTCTTTTTCGTCCTCGAAAAATGAGTGCTTTTCCCCAAAGGAAAACAAGGGAACAAAGGAAGTTCCTTTGTTTCTCCTTTGTTCCTACTTTTTACATAGAGGAAAATTAAGCCTTTTCCAGGGTGAAAGAACTAAAGGAAAAGGCGGCATCTTTCGTGAAATTTTACATTTTTGGGAAAATTTCCTCGCTAGTTGTATAACGAGTTACAAAGCCGTTTTCCCAGATGAAAAAGTATTTGATCCGCGCAGTGACTACTGATGTGGATGCGACTCCGGGACGCATTGGATTCTCCCCCGCATCTAATTCGACACCGTCCCACCGGAGAGGTGTTCGCTTGTCGACCACTCTTCCGAGATCTACAAATTAAAATGCGCCAATCTACAACGAGTCTCGATTCACCGGCTTCGTATTGGATGCAAAAGCAATCCCTCTGCAACGGCCCGCTCGTGGTTGATGGAATGTCTGTTTTCCCGCCCAGTGGTCGTATTTTGTGAGGTCTGTGAACGCCTCTCCAAATATCTAGTCTGTCACAGACAGACGCTACAACAATATTGGTGCTCGTACCTCGCATGTTGTACCAAATATCAGATATCTTGAATGCGGAGCTCACAAGGCATTCCACATTATTGATAGCCCCATATCGTTGGTGTCACTGCGCCTCACATGTTTCTCTGATTCAACGTCTGGCTGACACCGAACCACTGTGCTTCGATATCTGTAACCCTTTTATTAGGCTCCATACCAGTACTAAGTGTGCGGGGTATTTCCCACGAGTGAACGCGCGAACTATGGGGCGCATTCGTCAATATTTCCCTGGCACTTACATATCTGACGACGGCACTGATTACTACCCCCAGTGGTTTGAACTAAGCTAAGCGGCCACGCTGTGACCTGGCCGCGTGTCAGCCGCTACGTTTCACAAAATATCACAGAATACCACTGCCAGGGTTTGACTCTTTCCCTGGCTCTCCGGCTTCGAGCATCGGTCCTCTCGCAGGCCCTACTCCCTCAGTTGCGAAATATTGACTTCGATACCTTCATCTCGAAACACTTAAGGACGCGACGGTGCGCAATGATTGCGTAAAAATTCGAGAATGGGAGTTGGTTCCTTATCCTACATTCTTTTGGAGCTCTTTAGTAGTCTCTGCCACAATGCCGGGTATTATTTTCATTGTAATCTATATGTACTATACCCGTATCAGCGTAACCAGGATTTAGGATGTACTGATTAATGCGCTGCACAGGTATTTGGCAAACCTCGGTTGGATGATATGTAGATCTTCGGGCCTACAGGACCGACCATACGCCCATATCGATTAGTGCATACTATTTTCGATCTAAGTTTGAATCCGACACCGGATATATGCTACCGGCATCGATATGATTCGGAAGAAGTGGTGGGTGATGTGAATGTAAACATCTGCAGAAGGTGCAGTGACCTTAGTCTACGAAAGGTGACGACGCGGATGTTTACGAGGACCCAGACTGATCCAGGTGTTCAAGGTTCAGGTACCTGATTATTGAGCTGTTTAATTACGAGAGAACTCTCTTAGCTACAGGTCATGCGACCACTTCAAAGAAGACACCGAGTCCCACCCTCGCCGAACAACCAACTGGAGGAGGGGACCCGAGTTCTGCAGAGATCCCGCCTGTACTCATGAGGTCATCCCCGGCGTGCGCAGGACGTATGGTGCGACGCGACATCGATATCCCCAGATTATTTGAACATCATCTCCTCGGTATTCTCTCGCCAAACAAAAAATCAGTGGCGAAGATCGGAGTTCAGAAATTCCGGCCATACGCCCTATGCAGCGCTTAGTATCCGCGACATCCGACGTAATACATCATCCGATTAAGTAGTTGAATATACAGCAGTTACATAGCACATTATTCCCTAAGCCCGCCTTCGGGGATCGTCGCCCTCAAATAGCAATTGTCCGACGCCGAGCCCAAAACGCATCTCCATCCTTCTCAGTTGTCTGCGCTATTCCCATTGAGACATAGAAGACCGAAGAATGCGGGAGCCTGGGCTGACCACAGGATACGTTCCGGATCCATTACGAACGATAAGAACCACAGACCTAACCACATTTCCTGGAAATGCATAGCGATTGGCCCATGAGAACCTATATTCGGATGGTTAATCCCCGATTTGGATACGGCGCTTTTGGGTAGTATTATGATGTCGTTCCTTGGGCCAGGGTATATATGACCCCACCTGAGCGCCCGAAAGCCGTGAATTCAAACCCCCGATGCCCGTGCTAGCAATCGTACGTTGCTTCCCTTACGCTACACCAGCCAGAAGAAGCTCATAAATTTTAGCCCACGTCCACAGATATCCTCGTCATTGGCGGCGGCCCAGCCGGGGCCTATGCCGCGTCTGCGCTAGCAAGAGGTGAGGGAATTCTCAAAATCGCGTTCATTTCGCTGAACGGCTGCAAACAGAGGGCTTTAGCGTCACTCTGCTGGAGAAGGACCATTTCCCCCGATACCATATCGGAGAAAGCATGCTACCCTCCTGCCGGCCGTTCCTGCGTTTCATCGGGGCCGAAGAGAAGGTAGTTAATCATGGATTTACTGTCAAGGTTTGCTGCATCGTACCTGGCCTTGGATCGTTCTTAATGGAGTGGATCTCGACTAGGTTGGAGCCGCTGTCAAGTTGAACCAATACAAGCGCGAAGGCTGTACGTTGCATTAGAGCCTATTCATAACTCGCCTTGACCACGATGCATTTCGCTAGACACCGACTTCATCTCGCCCGATCCTAACAAAGCCGCTTGGAACGTCGTCAGTGCCGTTCATTTCATTCATTATTTTTTTTCAAAAAAAAAAAAGAAATCCGCTCACTGTTCACGGTGCAGGTACGGTCGGAGTTCGACGAGATTGTCCTCCGTCACGCGGCTGAAAGCGGTGCGACCGTATGCGAAGGCGTGCAAGTGACTGGCATCAATTTCTCCCGCGACGACCCCAAGCAACCGGTGTCAGCAGACTGGAAATCTGACCTAGGAAGCAAAGGCGAAGTGCGCTTCAAGTTCCTCGTGGACGCCTCGGGGCGTAACGGCATCATGTCGACGAAATATCTGAGGAACCGTAAGTTCAACCAGGCCTTGAAGAACATTGCTTTCTGGGGATACTGGACTGGCGCGGGAATGTATGAGCCTGGAACGAGGCGCGAGAATGCGCCGTGGTTCGAAGCACTGACAGGTAAACAATCAGCGCCGGAATTGGGAGTCTTCCTCATTTAATTTTCGAAGATGAGTCCGGATGGGCGTGGTTTATCCCGTTGCACAATGGTACGGTCTCAGTCGGCGTTGTCTTGAACGAGGCATCCAGTCGCCTCAAGAAATCGACATTGGCGGGCCCCGACGTGAACCACACCCACTATCTCTCTCAGTTGCAACTCGTCCCCGGCCTCCTGCGTCTGCTCGGTAATGCCAAACTAACCGGCGAAGTGAAATCCGCCGGCGATTACAGCTACTCCGCAAGCCACTACGCTGGGCCCAACTTTCGCATCGCTGGAGATGCAGGAGGTCAGTCACTGTTCTACGTCGGTTAAATCAATTCCTTGCTTACCTCCTACATTCGCAGCATTCGTAAGTGTCGTCGGCTGCCGCGATATATGTTTCTGGACGTTTACCCTGGTCTAGATCGACCCGTTTTTCTCCTCCGGCGTCCATCTTGCTTTCGCCAACGCGCTATCCGCGGCCAGCACCATCGCCGCGTCAATCCGCGGGCAGTGCACGGAGGCTGAAGCAATCAGATTCCACAGCGAGAAGACAGGAACATCGTACACCAGGTACGCATGCGCTGGCATCATTTCATCTCCTAGCTAACCCCCAAAAAATCCCTTGCCCCAGATTCTTACTCGTCGTCCTCAGCATCTACCGCCAAATAAACGCGCAGGCCGCGCCCGTCCTCTCCGATGTAGACGAGGACAACTACGATCGCGCGTTCGATTTCTTACGGCCAAGTAAGTCCGCCTGCCGGCATTCACGTTCCCGCTAGATTCCATGCTCTGACTGACGAAACACTGCAAGTCATCCAGGGCACGGCGGACGCCGACCAGAGCGTCACGGAACAGACACTCCAGCGCACGATGGACTTTTGCGAGCACGCGCTGGGGCCGACGACGCCAGAGATGCACGCCGCGGTCGCTGCGCGTATCGACGCCACGCTCCTTGCGAAAGACGGGCCGATCATGGGCACCAAGGCCGTCGCGGCGCTCGCTGGGGCGGACGAGGAAGCGAAGCAGGTCTTGTGGCGCGTCAATGCGCGCAAGGCCGTCGAGGGGATATATGATTGGAAATCGAATTTTGAGGAGGAGAATTTGGGTGGGTTTTCTGTCATGTTGGAGCGCGGGCGGTTGGGCTTGCGGAGGATGGCCGAATGTGAGGTATATGTATGTATATGATAACTTTATAACTAAGAATATAAAAAATGCAAAAAAATAAAAATAAAGTCCGAGATCCAGAAACTCAGCTACGGTAGACCTGTTCTAAGTCTTGCCTATCGCCCCGACGAAGATCGTAACGCGATTCACAGAATATGCATCCGTGAAGGGTACGGGCATACTCGAAGGGTTGCCTGCCCCGGGGTTACCCATCCCGTCATCAAGGCACCCTGGATCTTTGTCGTGGGACCGACAAGGACCTGCACCGGGAGACCACACGGACCCACACCCGAAGACCATACGGGTCCACACCGCAGGACCCACGCCGAGGTTGACAAGGAAGGATACGAGGTAACACGGACCCGGAGGAATGGACCATCGGACTCGGAGGAAGGACCCGCATGATACGACTTCTTCCTATTGTCCTGCCACGTTCGTTCCTTTCTATCCCCGTCTTGAACCCGACCAGCGACCATGCGTATATACGCCCGAGCACCAGTGGACATCGGATTGGCGCGGGATATGGACGATGCGAGGCGCGGAAAACGAGACGCCTTCGTTTCTTCATCATCGTTGTCGACCTTCGCTTCTCTCCTTCGTCTCCTCCTCACCAACCCGCGTACACCGGCGAAGCGGACACCGTATCGAAGCCCTCCCCTCCCCGGCGCTGAGACCCGGAGAGCCATCCACACGATCACCCACGCCAGGCGGCACGACACGACGTTGCTTCACTCTCTTTCCGCGCGCACCCACAACGTCTCTCCGCACTCTCCCCGCTCCAAGTCTTGCGATTCCATAAACGCGCCAGACAGTGCATGCTTTCAATAATGCGATGATCTCCAGAAAGGCAGCGTTACGTCTGCGGTGCGCGCCGCGCACCTCGGGCGAAGTGTGTGCAGTACGGCGCCCTGGATGAAGGACGGTCGAGTACGATGGCCGCCTTTCTGCCTTTCTCCCTCTCGTCCCCGTTGACCCTTGCGTCTCTCGCCATCATACTCGAGCCCGACACGCATTGCGCAAAAAGGAGGGCGACACGAGAATCGGGAGGAACCCATCGCCCGCCCGCCAGACTTAACGCACGCGCGCCGCACTGGTACGTACATCTACACCCGAATTCATCCAGATATTGGGCATCACCCCCTCCTTCCAGCACACCCCCACGCTGGGTCTGCAGATCTACCGCAGATCTATGGCAGTGCGTCAGCTCAAAGAACGACAACAAAAAAGGAAAGAGACAAGCTTACATAATCACACCGGTCGAGCCGTAACTTCGACCTCTGAAAGCATGCGTGGAGGGGATTCGAGGGGAGAGGGAGAGGAGGGGAGGGATGAATGGGGATGAACGGCGGGCGGGCTGTGAAGGGATTGCATGGGCCGATATAGTAAGGTGTAAGAAGGCGAGGGGAGAAGCGCGCAGGTAGCGAGATCCTGGAGAGATTCGTCGTTAGGCAGAGAAAGATGCGCGGGGAGTGGTATGTGCGTACGCTCGAGCTCCAGGGAGTGAGGAACAATGACGGGCGGCGACGTGAAGGGATGCCGTGGATTGATGCATGCCGTAGCAGGTAAGTCGGAGAAGCGCGCGCAGGTAACGGGGACCGAGAGCCTGGAAAGATTCGTCGTCAGCAGGAGGGGGATGCGCATGGGGTGGATACGCACGTACGCTCGAGCTCTAGACACTCCTCCCTTGCAAGACTCTCCCCGCGTCTCGGAGTCGGACTGGACGGGCGTTGGGGATATACGCCCGCGTCGCGTTCCGGAAGAGGCTGCTCCAGACATTGAGGGCCACAAGCTTGGACTTCTCAAAAGACGGGCCGAGGTGAGAGATCGAAGGTGGGGTGTGAACTTGAAGAGAAGAGGAAATCTACGCGCGCTAGAAACGAGAGCCTGGAAAGATTCGTCGTCAGCAGGAGGAGGATGCGCATGGGGTGGATACGCACGTAGGCTCGAGGTCTAGACACTCCTCCCTCGCAAGACTCTCCCCGCGTCGCAGAGAACGAGGAAACGGAGACAACGCCGGGACACGGTGACGTCGGCGAGTCACCTCCGAGACTGAGTGGACGGACACGGGCGACATACGCGCGTCGTGCTCTGGAAGAAGTCGCTCTAGAGTCACGAAACTGGGATTCAAAAGACGGGCCGGAGGTGAGACGAGAGATCAGGGAGGGGCGTGGAGTGATCCGTGGATCGGAAGAAGGGCACAAGCGCCAGCGAGGACACCGAGTCCGACGAGCGAGCACTCCGCCCAAGAAAAGCACGGGACGCCGGGCCTGACAGATCGGGATCATGGTCAGTATGAGGGAAAGATGCGCGAAGAAGGATCTACACACCTTCCTGCGGTAAACCCCCCCCCCCATTGCGCCGTTCTGAGAGTGGTGGGGGCAACGCTGAGCGTAGCGCGTTAGGGGACGACGAGGTGGCAATACGCCGACGTCACGGTCTTGAAGATCCCGCACCCGCCAGAGCTCCAGATCGATCGATCGATGCATGAGGCTCGTTATTCGGGACGACACCGCGAGATACGACTAGACGCAGATACTGAAATAGCGAGAGATCGCTCGCGGCGCTCCGTGTGGACAAGGGGAAATAGGAGGAGGCGGGTGCGCATGTCGCTCGCATATCTAGGTGTGCCTCATCGACTGTAGACTCGAGCGGCGCGACTTGATGCCTGTAGAAACCCTCGTCCGTCAACGAGAGGAAAAGGCGCGCGCGGAGAAATGGGGATGTACCTTCAGGCCGCACACTCGCCCCGTCTTCTGCTAACCAACTTCCTCCCCGCTTCCCCCCAACTTCCTCATCGCAAGAGATTTCACTTGCTCAGCTTCGGGAACGCCACGACGCAACTGAATGTCTCCTGCCCGCCGAGCACCAGCTGTCCGCGTCGGATGTATGCGTAGTCGTTCTCGCCCGTCCCCATTCCGCGGCGGAGTAAAGTGAGCGACTTCAAGAGACGGGGCGCGCGCGGGGGATGCAGCACGACTACATATGCGATGGCATCGTGCACCCCTCCCACCAGGAGCTCACGAGTCTACGGGATCATCATCAGTACGAAGGGAAGGATGCACGGGGGGAAGTATGTATACGTACGTCCCAGCCCGAGCCCGAAACCCCTCTATCTTCTCTTCGTTATTCCGTAGTAGGTTACCGCGAACGCAAAGCGCGGCGCAGACGGCGCACGTCGCGCTCTTGAGGAAGATACTCCTTCGGGTGCTGGCGAACACCAGACAGTCGCTCAGTGGGGAGGACGTGGGAAGGAAGATCGACGCCGGCGTGCGCATGTCACTCGGGATAAGCTTGTGCAGCCGGATTCGGAGTATACGCCAATCTCCATGGGAAAACAGAGTCTGGAAAGGCGCAGGTTAGCGGGATGAGGAAGATGCATGAGATGTATACGCACGAGCCCGGGAAACCAATCCTAATGCCCTCCCACCCCCGCAGGTCACAGCGACAGGAACGCGGTAGACGGGGCACGTCGTACACATGATAGGCCGCGGTGATGGAGGACGTGCAGATCGCCGACCGCAGCGCACATGTCGCTCGGGATAAGCTTGTGCAGACGGGGTCTCGCGTGGAGAGGAGGTGGGGACGACGCGGGTCGGGGTCTTCGTTCTGGGGAAACAGGCCTGGAAAGACGTTGGTTAGCGGGACGATGAGGATACAGACGTACCACTCTCTGCTTCCCGCTCTCGACTCCAGTTCTCCGAATCGCAAGCAGAACTCGCTGATACGGAGACGACGCCAGGAGTGGCTGAGAACCGCGAGCCTGCGCCGATGCATCGGAGGATGGGGCGCTCCTGAAGAGCTGATGCGTTCGGAGCTTCAGAGGTCGGGGGCAAGCCAGTGCAGTACTGGGGGCCGCACCGCGTGTGGACTTGCGGAAGACTGGAGGGAAGACCTGCTCGGGATCGGTAGACATGGACGGGGTAGCGCTGCATAGGTATTTAGGCGCGCTTGCGGGGGTGCTGTACGTGCTCGGCTCAAAAGTCCGGGTGTGCGC
Source organism: Mycena leptocephala (assembly GCA_029378395.1). NCBI lineage: Eukaryota > Fungi > Basidiomycota > Agaricomycetes > Agaricales > Mycenaceae > Mycena > Mycena leptocephala. The sequence continues at coordinate 38,588 of JARJLF010002099.1, read as the reverse complement.
ATCGTATGTAGCCGTTATGAAGGAGGGATGCCGGGAGACTGACAAGCCTAGCCGCACGGAGAGAAGATGAGCTGGAGGAGTGTTCCGCGATATGCACTGGAGGCGTGGGGGAGAAGCATCGTGAGCGTTAGGAGGAGGAGGATGGGGTGGGATGCGCACGCACGAGCGAGAGACCCTCAATTTCCTCACATCGCTGTCGAATCGAATCGCAGGTCGGGGCGCAGGCGCTTGTACTCGTTTATGACAGAGGAAACGTCAAGACCCGGTGGCGGCGACGATACGGGGCGGGGGCGGTGGTCCGCGTGGTGCTCTTGTAGACGCAGATTCTGCAGCGTTTGCGGACACCAGACAATTCTTCAGTGAAAAGGACGCGTTCCAAGCGCAGGGAGCGAGACATCGTCGGTCAGGAGGGGCGAGACGTGGATATGGGGGAAGACGAGGTAAGGGGGCGCTGGGGGACGCAAGCATGTATGCAGATAATGCGGACCCTAATTTCCGCCTTAGGCTTGTGCGTATGCGCTTTCCAAATCGTCATGCGCGCCATGAACACCGAGTATCAGTTAGGGGAGGCGTGCGTATGACTAGCAGGACAGGCATCTGGGTAGGCATTCGTTAATCGGAGGAGCAGGATGCGCGTAAAGATGATGATATGCGTACCTGCGCCAGATCCTCTGAGTCTCTCCCCATTCCTCTATCCCGGGTTCGTCTTCTCGCGCCGCAGCGAATGAAGATACTTGCTGAAGATGGAGAAGACGCCGGGACGTCCTCGTCAGCACGCCGAGTGCATACAGCACTTGAAATTAGGGCTTCGTACACCGCCGAGAAGAGTGAAGAAAACGCCGTCCGCATCCGTATATCTGACTGTGATACTAGCGGGAATGCTTCCCGTTTCTCGGTGCTGCACCTCGACGCACGGGTCGTCGTCGTCGCTGTCTCGCCGTCGGACTTAAAGCACGAACAGGCACAGAGGGCGCTAATTTGGAGTCGTGGCAAAGGAGAGAAGGGGAGAACTGGCGCCAATGCATGTGAAAACGGCTTTGTGTATTGGCCTGTGTGCGGCGGTGGGAAGGCCTACGGAGTGGGACGACGCTCGACCTCGACGTTGACGATGCCGCCAAAGAAAGGTAGACACGCACACGTGATGACCGCGTGTGACCAATAGGTTGCGCGCCGGAAAGCCGAGGCCAAGACTAAGTAGGTTCTAGGAAAACAACGAGGACGCCCAGCCGATCCATATGCACGCATACCTCCCAAAGCATTAATATATCTCTCTCTGAAAAATGTCGATATCACTAATTTATTCAGAGCGAACTCAAGGGACTGACTACTGTCACTTTCGAAAATGTGTTCTGGTGGATGTAACGCGAAAGCGGTGCTTGAACAGATTGAAATTACCTTGTGGTCCCAATGAGCCAAACTTCCCATATTCTGATTTCCAAACAGGTCAACTTATACACGAGGTAGTTTGTGTCCGTAGCAGCTGGGTCCTGCACATCTGGAAAACGACCTGATACTTGACAGTTCTTGACAGTGCTGTATAGTGCCATAGTGGCCATAGGTACATCCCCCTATGCGGCACTATGCAGTGGCACTGCCACCACTATGCAGCACTATGGAGTACTATGCAGCAGAGGCTGCCCGCGCCTACTCTGTATTCTTATACCACAATTTGGGTGGCTCATCGCGCGCTCGACCCAGAAATAATAAGGATAAAATCATTGGTTTATATTGTGACTAAACTACACAAAAATGTACAACATTGGGTGCTGCCAACGTTCGCATGGATCTTCACAACCGGCCTCATCAATCCTCGTACTACCACGGCTCCAATCTTATATCCTTGCACAGAATTAATCAGTTTATGTACAGTGTAAAAATCCCAAGACCGATTGCTCACCTCGATGATGAATGATGTCCTGCGCAAAGTTGGCATCCAAGCTGTTGAGAGGTTAGCATTACGACTTGAAACTCAAATGTCTGTTAAAACATACCATAACGTCTGTAGCGCAGCACTATGGTCTTGCTGCATCTATTTGTGCTTCACAAGGCTCTGAAAACAGGACTAGGGTGAGAATCGAGCCGGATAACACAGGGTGAGATATTTACGTGCCTTTGTTGACGGATACGCTCCGGCCCGTTGAGGTTGAAGGAATCCTTTCAGACTGATATCAACATACAATGTGGAACATACCATATCAACCCTCCACCAGTCATCCCTGGGCGGTACTCGAATCCATACGCGCAGTAGATGCGAGTCGGGAGACATGCTCGCAGCGGATGCGAGAATTAGGAGCTGCCCTCGGTAATTGTGTGAGCGTGCAGGGATAGAAACAGTGTCTACATGCTCACCAGAGACACAACAGCGAATAACGCGCCCGCCTATAACCACCACGATCCTGTGAGCTTCGGAAAAATAGGCGGAGGAGGATGCGCGCGCTGGATTCAGGCCACCGAGTCGATCCAATACGATGTTCTATGGTGGCGGGGATGGTGGACTAACACGCCCGTAAGACCCAGAGGACGGGAGACCAGAGGACGGCGTCATGGAAGTGGGAGGAAGAAAGAGCAACCAAGCACGTGCTTGCTGTTCGTTTGTTACGTGTGCGGGCATTGATCCGACCTATGACTCATGAGCGGTGCCGACGGACCCCAAGTCACACCTTCTCCGCGTTGCCGACGTCCGCCTTACCATACTACAGTCTACAACGCTTCACATGTACAAAAAAACCTGACTTCTCAACTTCAGACAGTATCCTCCCACTCGAACCTGGTTCCTGTTTGCGCAGGCATCGAGCCTGAAAATGGAACCAGACTCGCCTGCCAGCGCCTGCCGACCCAAACCATTGGCAAGCATCTTCGGCATTAATTGCTAGCTTAAACTCGTCTACATAACATTCAAGTTTCCGTTCAAATTTGTTGCAACCGTGCGGTGCATGGTCATCATGTCTGTTTCTTGTCTAGAAATTCTTCGAAATACATCTGTCCAGTATTGTTGACATTGCAAAACAAATCCAATTTGCCCTGTATCATTACCTGCGCAAGGCAAAATGTCGGGAACTGACGGGAGTCGGACAAGACTTGAATTAAACGGTGGCGCATAGTGTGTAGTGCAAGGCAGCCCAGTGCTGCATAGTGCTCAGTGCGCTGCAGCATAGTACTTGGCAGTACTATGAGCTACTATGGGTGCTATGGGCTACTATGGCACTATGGCTCACCTATGGCTCGGCTACGGTTTTCCAGATGCAGCTAGGAGGTCATTGAGAAGTAGATGAGAGAAAACAAAAATACACACCTGAGGTGGGTAGACAAGGGCGAGTACGTTTGTAGTGGGAACCTCTACCAAGCACTGCATGATGGCCGCAATGCTGACTTGCGGCTGGACGGCAGGACAGGGTTCGGCTGAACAGGTCCTCGGGTGCATCAGTTCACCAAGGCAGAAGTGGCGCGGCGAGGTAAAGTGGTGCTTGCATAATTGACCCGATCACGGTTGATGCTGGAGGTATTGAGGGTAGCGGCGGAGGCGCGTTCCTCGTGTGTGCGAGATGTCGCGAGGTTGGAAGCGGATAGAGCGAGCGTGTGCATCCCGAGGAACGGCTGATAAGACGGAGGCACAACGAGCGGGGCTCTTGAACATGCACACTTTGATATACTTGCGTGACTGGCACAGCTACTCGACACTCAGTGTTAAGGTCGCAGTGCCGTCAAGGCAAAAATTAATGCACCTTGAGGACTTTGCTCAGGTTCTTGTGCGGGAGGCGCAGAGCAGCTTGACGTGGTCGGCGTGGAAGGCGGGGGTACACTCCCAGCATTAAAACTGGGGTGATCTGCTAAGAAGCGCTGGTTTCGCGGAAGGAGATGCGCTGCTTGTTGTGCTGGGCAAGAAAGCGTGCTAACTAAAGAAGATGCAGGGGGAGGAGGATCAGCTCATGGCCATTCTCAATACGAGACTAGGGGACAGAGGAAAGCTGGAAGAAAAGTCCAGTCGCCTCAGAAAATTCCCGAGCCATCTGATGTCCTTGTCGGAGTGTCGATGGTGTGGCTGATGAATCCAAGAGAAGTGTAGCTGATGGCCTCACCTTACCTTATAAAGGTGAACCATAGCCAACAGAGCCCGAAGCCCCAGTGTAGTGGGACTTGGAAGTGGAAGTTCGATGTGGCGTGTCCGCATTTGGACGTGCCGTGTTTCTACCATCGACCACGGCGTTCGCCGCGGCACTGCATCCGACCATTGGCAAAAGTTTGCCTTCAAAGTTTGTTGTTTCTCTTAAAATCACGAATTCTTGACAATAAATAATCATAAATATGATTGTGCCCCAAAAGAACCACTGACCGAGCCTGCATCAAAACCACTGACCAAGCCCGCCACCAAAACCACTGACCGAGCCCAATTTAAGCACTGACCGAGCCCGGCTTTTGGACCACTGACTGAGCCCAACTTTTAACTCCTCCAACTACTGACCGAACCCAACTTTTAACTCCTCCACTGGCAACCACTGACCGAGCCCAACTTTTGAGTCGTTATGTTTCCAACTGTACTTAACTATAATGTACGGCTTCGATCCAATTATTATGAATCCTCCAAAATATCATAGGACATGTTTAGCCAATATATAAAGCTGTTGAGAGCTTATCCGACCACGAAATATGCAGTGTTCAGCTCACAGAAAATATTTCTAAACTTTTGATGGAGCTTTGCTATTGTTAATCTGCCCTGTCAAAATCTTGCTTACAAATATGCCCAATACGGTATCTCGCGCGTTATAAGATTTTAAACTTCAATCGACTGGTCTGTCGATCGACAGCATTCATAGACAGATGGTCACCGGTCTAGTAACTAGCATAATGGCAGGGTTGACCAAGACATGGATTTATATACTACAATCAGCAGCTATGTAAGTAACGTAAATGGAGGTAAAAAGAGTGATGCAAGAGTTGCCCAGAGCATGTGGTAGGGTCTGTGACATGATGAAGAAGTGATGGGGGATGAGGGGGGAAAAAAAAACAGAATAACAGAGCATTGGAAGAATGTGTCATACCCAACTGGGTGAGTGCCACCGTTACATTAATTATGGAGTCAGAATAATACCACCTGGCACCTGTTGATTGGTCAAAATTTAGCAACAATTGAAGCCCTATGACCAATTCAGTGAGAATCCAAGGACAGACAAACAAAGTGGAGAAACCTACATTGAACATGGGGGAACAATCAACCACCCTATCAGACTCCCATATGAATGAATGGAATCCAGCGCTCATAAGGAACATTCCTCTTTCGCAATTCCCTTACTGCCAATTGCAAAGCTTCAGCTGCATCACCAGCTTGAGGCTGTTGACCATCTCGGAATAAGTGAGAGTATACAACCTCTGCAACCTCTGGGCCATCCTGATCATTCATAGACCACATGGTTCCGATTGCTCCTCGAAAACCTGCTGCAATAAATCCACCACCAAGATGAAAGGATTCATTGATCAGTTCGCTGGCTCCCATAGCGGTTTGGCATGCAGCAAGAAAGACAACCTCTGCATTTGAGAGAGGCATCTGAAGAATTGTTTCCAGCTCTAAGGTTCCATCATAAAGAACGAGATGGCTCTTTGTTGGTTTCACTAAATCTTGTTTTCCATGGCAGGCCAGATGAAGCCAGGAACAATCTTGTAGTTGTTTTTTGACAGCATTTACTGTGGCTTGTTGCCCTTCAAGACACACAACATGAGGCTTTGGAATGACAGAGAGAATATTTTTGACCTCCTTCTCTACTCCTGGAAGGAAGTTATCTCTAGCTAGACCAGTGTGTGTCACTCCAATAACACCAACTTTTGCATTACTGTTCCCAGGTTTTTTGGTATGGGACTTTAGAAGTGATCCGATTGTTGCTGTATATGATTGAATGAATTGATCTGCAGGGGAGCATGCATGAAGAGGCAGTCCTGTAAATGCTCCAGTAGGTAGCCACCATAGCCTGCCACTATCAATGCCATGCTATATAAAATAAATTAGTCTGAGGTGAGTAGACAACAATGATTTCACTAACCAATGCTAAAATATGGTACACAGGAGCAACAATATCAGTCCAAAGCCAGTCCAGCAGTTCCTTAAAACACTGTCCAGGTGTCTTATTTATATATACCTCTCTCTGGCCAAAGAGCCGAGAGGATTCTGATTCTCGCATTCTGATGTCACAGCGAGCAAGCAACTCTTTGAGCAAAGCCTTTGAGATTGGAGTTGGTTGAGTGTTACACTAAGTGAAACAAGAACAGGGCCTAAATTTGGATTTAGAATGACCATTCCATCACAAGAATGTTCATGGCTATTCAGAATCACAACTGGACCTGCTTTGGATACATTACAGAGGTCCTTGTATGGCTTTGGAAGCAGAAAAGATTCAAGCCCTGGTTGCTTGCGGATATCATTTAACAACCTATTTCTCTCATTTGCAAGGTTTATTGGATTGGTAGAAGTTCCAGTGTAGAGTTGTAATGAGATTTGTTGAAAAGCTGCTGCCTGGTTGGGCAGGAGTCTGTCAACATCTGTCTTTAACTGAAGTATTTGCTGAAATACAGTGGCCAGTCCCTGCTCAATAATTTGAACTGCAACAGACAGGTTTCCCAGATTTTGCAAATTCTCATTGCAGTAGATGTGGCTTTTGCAATTTCAAGCCTCCGAACAGCATCATGGCGCACAGGTATAGCATGACCAATCCAGAGAAGCTCAGGTAGCAAACGAAAAGCAGCTTTCAAGCAATGACACAGTAGGTAGGTTCAAACTCTTCTGAAAATGAAGCCCAGCTAAGAGCTGTTGCCCAGGAAGACTCAGGAGTTGAGCCAGTGATGCTGAAAGCATGGTGAAATAAGAGTGTGCAGCATCAAGGTCTGTTTGACATTTGAGCTTTCGATATCGATCAGCAAAAGAGATAGCAAGACTCTGTAGACGAGCAGATCTCTCAGGATGGCCTTCTGGGGTCAGCTTCACTGCTTCTTGATCTTTCTGCAATGCTTCCTCAAGGTCCTTCAGATCTCCAAGTCTCCGATATCGCTCAGTGAAAGACACCGAAAGGCTTTGCAAACGAATAGCTCTGTCTGGATGGTGTTCTGGGATGAGGCTCACTGCTCTTGATCTTTTTGCAGTGCTGCTTCCAGGTCCTTTAGATCTCCAAGTCTCTTATACTTGTATTTGAAAGATCCTGCAAGGCTTTGCAGACAAGGAGCTCTGTCTGGATGGTCTTCTGGGGTGAGGCTCATTGCTTCTTGTTCCATCTCTAGTGCTGCCTTAAGATCCTTCAGATCTCCGAGTCTCTGGTACCGGTCTTTGAAAGACATCGCAAGGTTCAGCAAATGGATTGCTCTGTTGGGATGGCCTTGTGGGGTGAGGTTCACTGCTTCTTGATCCTTCTGCAGGGCTTCCTCAAGGTCCATTAGATCTCCAAGTCTCTGATACCGATCTCTAAAAGACACTGAAAGATTTTGCAGACGAAGAGCTCTGTCTGGATGACCCTCTGGAGTGAGGCTCACTGCCTTTTGATGGTTCTGCAGTGCTGATTCAAGATCCTTCAGGTCCCCAAGTCTCTGATACCGGTCTTTTAAAGACACTGCAAGGTTCTGCAGACGACTAGCTTTGTCTGGATGGCCTTGTGGAGTGAGGCTCACCGCTTCTCGATCTTTTTGCAGTGCTTCCTCAAGGTCATTTAGATATCCTAATCTATGATATCGTTCACTGTAAGACACTGCAAGGCTTTGTAGATGAGCAGCTCTATGTGGATGGCCCTCTGGGGTGAGGCTCACAGCTTCTTGATTTTTTTGCAGTGCTTCATTAAGGTCCTTCAGCCCTCCAAGTCTCTGATACCGGTCTCTGAGAGATGCAGCAAGGCTCTGCAGACACCCAGCTCTGTCTGGATGGTCCTCCGGAGTGAGCCTCACTGCTTCTTGATCTTTCTGCAGTGCTTCCTCAAGGTCCTTCAGATCTCCAAGTCTCTGATACCGATTTTTGAAAGACAGTGCAAGGTTATGCAGACAGTTAGCTCTGGATGAATGGCCTTCTGGGGTGAGGCTCACTACTTCTTGATTGTTCCGCAGTGCTGCCTCAAGGTCCTGCAGATTTCCAAGTCTCTGATATTGCTCACTGAAAGACATGGCAAGGCCTTGCAGGCGAGTAGCCCTGTCTGGATGGTCTGGTGGGGTGAGGCTCACTGCTTCTTGATCCTTCTGCAGTGCTACCTCAAGATCGTTCAAATCTCCAAGTCTCCGATACCGGTCTTTGAAAGATACTGCAAGGTTCTGCAAGCGAGTAGCTCTCTGTGGATGGCCTTCTGGAGTAATGTTCACTGCTTCTTGATCCCTCTGCAATGCTTCCCCAAGATCTTTCAGATCTCCAAGTCTCCGATACCGGTATTTGAGGGACAATGCAAGGTTCTGCAGATGAGTAGCTCTGTCTGGATGACCCTCTGGGGTGAGGCTCACTGCTTCTTGATTTTTCTGCAGTGCTGCCTCAAGGTCACTTGGATCTCCAAGGATCTGATACCGCACAGTAAAATCTGCAGCAAGGCTCTGCAGACGAGTAGCTCTGTGTGGATGGCCTTCTGGGGTGAGGCTCACAACTTCTTGATCTTTCTGCAGTGCTTCATCAAGGTCCTTCAGATCTCCAAGTCTCTGATACTTTTCTTTGAATGACAGTGCAAGATTCTGCAAACGAGTCGCTCTGTCTGGGTGGCTCTCTGGGGTGAGGCTGGCTGCTTCTTGATTTTTCTGGAGTGCTTCCTCAAGATCCTTGAGATCTCCAAGTCTTCGATACCGGTCTTTGAAAGACATTGCAAGGTTCTGCAGACACCCAGCTCTGTCTGGATGGCCTTCTGGGGTGAGGCTTACTGCTTCTTGGTCTTTTTTCAGTGCTTCTTCAAGGTCATTCAGATCTCCAAGTCTATGATATCGATCACTGTAAGACACTGCAAGGCTTTGCAGACGAGTAGATCTGGCTGGATGGCTTTCTGGTGTGAAGTTCAATGCTTCTTGATATTTCTGCAGTGCTGCCTCGAGGTCCTTCAGATCTCCAAATGTCTGATATTGATCAGCAAAATATGCCGCAAGATTCTGTAACAGAGTAGCTCTGTCTGAATGTCCCTCTGTATTGAGCAGCACTGCTTCTTGAAGAACATGCCCTGGAGGAATGTCTGCACCAATTTGGATCCCCAAACTCTCGAAGTCCTATTATGATTGTAGTTCCACATCTGCAAATAGATCATTTACTTACCTTCTCTTCAGACGTTTGGCCTTCCATTAATTCTGATTCTTTACTCTGCAGAAGCCTCTGAGAGCGAGTACTTCCCCAATGAGCTCAATCAATGCATGCAGGGAATACACCCACAGGATTCAGAGATTATCGCCGTTTCCGGGAAGGGAGGAAAGCAGGCTAAATCAATGCCTGTCTATGTCCCTTAAATATCATATATAGGCGCCGATTACACACTTAGACACTGATAATCTGTCAAATTACAAGGGGTTACCGGGATGCAGAGGAAGTGAATGCAGAACTTTATTCTATTCATAATAATAAATCACTGTCTCACCCTCTTTTTAAAGTCCAAACCTGATGCACGACAGTTTGGGAGTGGATGAGCCATAAGCGGAGCTACAGACACTCAATCTTATACCCGCATTAGCACAATACATGTTGTAATTGATCGTTCGATGCTTATATTTTATCATTATCAGCCAGATACACATGCCGCGATTTGGCCGGAGCGCTAATGGTATGAAAAATATCGGCCAATGAAACCAAAAATGTACAACTTACACGGATGCAGATGGCCTATAGAGCGGACCACCAGCCCACCCTCTATCCTACAACGCTCGAGAGTCAGCGAGAAATCTGCCTGCGTCAGCTGTTTAGCCACATGTTGTCTGCCTGGGTACATATTCATCGTATTTACTCCAGACCATCTTAACAATTCGGTATCCTTGTGCCAGAAGTCTTTTCGTTGATACTATTTGCCGCAATAAAGTGCCCCAGGACAGAAACGATTTCCCAAAGCAACTTTAAATACGCACAGCTACAATGAATAATCTATTTCAACTTTTGTCTCAAGGCCATGAAATGACAGGGAAAAACATTCAATTGGGATAAACGTACACGTCTTTCATCTATATGCTTCGACTGAAACGCGGCGCTTGCAGCGAGAAGTGCCATAAATAATGTGATTTATGCCCCTGATGCGATCACTGGGTGTGCTAAAGTTGGCAATCGGGTGTGTGCACCGTGTTTCGTCTATTCAGAGTCTGCACGCTGGCATGTTCTGAAGCCAGCCTGGGCGCCAAGGAGACAAGACGGAAGAATTGCGAGGCAACCAAGAGCACGGAGGCATCGAACACCTGGTTAGGCCTTTTCACAAAGCATCTCTCCCGCATCCCACGGAGTTTACGAGTGACGCTAATCAATTATGACCCAGTCGGCTTCTGTGCGCCTGACATTTTAGTAATCTCTTTTTTGCTCTCTTGACTCCTCTCCTTCCACAGCCTTCCACTCTATGGCTTTTTCACTCTTGACTCTCACACCGGACCAAGCAAAATCTTGACCTAGGTCAAGATGTGAGCCGAAAGTATACGGTTCAGTAGCCAAATCAAATGTATAGAAAGTTGATGGATTCATTTGTTACGAAACTGCAGCTGAAGTAGGCACAATCAGTGGCCCTTTCAAACGTCACCCATGTATTACAGCTCTTTGCGGTACAACAGGCGCGGTCCGTTTTTTTCTGTTTTGGTAAGTTATCACGAGAACAGCTGCCCTGAGCTCAATTCTCAACTGTTTCCCCTCAAAATAGGCTCATTCGATTTGCATTGAAAATCCACAGCGAATGGGATACCGGTATTTTTGATCCTTTTACGTAATAGAATTTCTTCCAGAAAAACTTGGTTTTGAGTAGGACACCTGTAACACTCGGAATACTGCCCCGATTGGCCTAATGTTTGGATATGCTATACATCTGATGTGACCCTAGACAACGGCGTGTTTATTTATATTACATGCTGAGTGATTGTGATCTAGTGCACACTGTAGCGAAGTAGATATCCAAACACTATCATAAGTAGAGTTGTCCATGGAAGTTTGAGTACATTAAGCTCCATAAACACCCACATTGGCTAGGGTCACATCAGATGTATAGCATATCCAAACATTAGGCCAATCAGGGCAGTATTCCGAGTGCTACAGGTGTCCTACTCAAACCAAGTTTTTCCGGAAGAAATTCTATTACCTACAAGGATCAAAAATACCGGTATCCTATTCGCTGTGGATTTTCAATGCGAATCGAATGAGCCATTTTGAGGGGAAACGGTTGAGAATTGAGCTCAGGGCAGCTGTTCTCGTGAAAACTTACCAAAACAGAAAACAACGGACCGCGCCTGTTGTACCGCAAAGAGCTGTAAAAAATCAATGAGCTATGAAAGGAAACCTCAGGCTGAATGTTTATGTTTTATTCTTTGTCGGAAATATTCCCGCATATGGACGCATTTCCGACAAAGTATGAATGATAGACTCTCCGATGCACCTTTTAACTAGGTTGAAGTTTGTTTTGAAAGGGTTGCTGAAAGATGTACATTCAGCTTCCCTTTTATAGCTCCTTGATATTCAATAAATATGTGAAGTTTGAAGGAACCATTGATAGAAGTTACTTCTATTGCAGTTTCATACTAAATGAATACGTCAACTTTCTATACATTTTGATTTGGCTAAGAAATTATATACTTTCAGCTCACATCTTGACCTAGGTCGAGATTTTGATTTATCCGGTGTGTCTCGTCAGATCCCCATTTTTACCGCCCATCTGTCAGCTCACGAGAAATCTCGCGCGGTTTCCGTGGATCCGTAGCTTCAGAACCAGATCCCGTCCAATCAGGCCAGTCATCGAGAAATTTTTCGACGTGTTCGAAGCCAAGCAGGCATGAGATGATGAAATGCCGGCGGTGAACCAGTACTGCCTGTTTCGAACTGCAGGCTGTGGAACTAATCTTAATTGGGCAGATGACAGCCACTTCCCGTGGTTCGACAGCTCTCAACAGCTGTTAAAGAGATCCTAATCTATAGCGCCTCTTTCACGCTCTTGGGGCTGCGGCCGCTTACCCGCTCGGCATGATTCCCGTATTTATAAAGCGGACGCCGCTGCTCTTTTTCCACCGCTGCACCATTATCCTCATGTCTCGCCCCGGCAATTTGTGTATCTTGGTTAAAATCAAAATTTCAGAGGACTCAGGCTGTTAACGCTAGAGCTCCCGATGTTTGCCTTTCGGAACACTAAATCTACTTTGTGCTACCTCCGGACCGCTTCCTTGGTCTCCTGTCAATGTGGGATTCTTAGTAACCTGCTGAGAATTGCTCCGGCGTCGGTACCGTTATTTGAATGCAAAAAGAACCCTTGTTTTCCATTCCTTTCGGGCCTTCCTGCCCATGTGTCAATTTTATTTGATGGTGTGGACTTTCAGGCTTGATTGGGAATCGTGCTAGATCCTGCGACGGCCTACACGCTCATCTTGGCAGGTTGCACGTCGTACCTTGAGGGAGGGCACCATATGCCACTCCTCACGCAAAATGCTTCTCAAACCCGCCGTTAAGGGCGAAGTTGAGGTGTGCATATTTTTCGGTCTCTGTTGGCAGTGTCGCCCCGCATAAATTAAAGAAATGATAAAAACTGAATAGAAGATGGAGACGTACCAGGCATGCTTGATGCCTTCTTGGCGAGCCAGTCCGCGACCACCGTCATGGCTGCGGAGGGAACGCGACGGCGAAGGGGAAATCAGAGGTGTACATCGACAGCGTGGTGATTTGGAGTCCCTTCAGAACTGCGACCTCCATCGGCTTGTTGGGCAACCCGAAGACCCGAGCGGTAGTTGAAGAATGGAGAGAGAGGACTCCGAGGGGGAGAGGATACGTACCCTTGACGCGTGCCTATCTTGATGCGGCCCTGCGAAGACTAGGCTTGGACGCTTCGTACCGCAAAAAGCAATACCTTTGGAGGAGGTACTTCATGCAATTTTGGTGGGACGATCCAGCGAACTTGAATATCCAGATACCATGAGATTAAATTGTCCAAATTTTGAGTAAAAACACACCTTGAATGTCTGGCTGTTACACAGAACTCTGTCACTCGTGAACCCTGGATGCTCTTGATGAACTTTTGGGGCGTTCTCGGTGGGCTCGGCGACTCTGGGAGCGGTCTCGGTATCCACGACTAAGAAAGGACCACGAGATCAGTGAGCTCGACAAGATCAGGCATATCGGCGTCATGCGTCCCTGAAGATCCTGGGCAGAGATATTCAAACAAGGACTGAAAGTCAACGAAGATCGGAGTCCAGTTCTTCGTCCTCTCCGTTCATCGCATTTTTACTCGGTCACTTCACACTGGTATCAACAGACAAAATAATCGGACGTGGAGTACAGCGGCATTTCGCGAGTCCGTACTTGCCTTCTTCTGAGATGTAAGACAATCGACGATAATTTCTCACTCCTTTACACAGTTTCCCTCTGTGCCCGTTCTGAATCGACATCCTTGGAAACGTGTCCCATCGCTGGGGCTTTGCACTGGTGCACACAGCAGCAGAGAACTGGCCGTGAAAACCGCAGAGACAATTCGCTGAGCTCTGTAGCGCAAAGAAAAGCCAGAAGAATTTTAAAAAATTGCCCGCCGGATACGTATGCCATGAAGAAAGACCCGTCGTCGGGAGCGGTTGCAGGACGGAAGAAGGAATTGAGATACTGGGATGCAAAGTCTGGCCAAACAACAACGGGCCGAATGTCCCGAACACCTACTTACCAAATCGGGACGACATCCATTTCTCAGGAAGAAATCCCTTGCAAGAGGTGAATTCGATATACCTATGTACATGAGCCAGACCCAACAGAGGTTTAAAAAAAGGAGTAGGTCCACTCCGAACCAGCAGTCGAGTAGTTCAAGATACAGAAGACTCCAATGCCCGCTCGCGGACGAAACAGCAAGGGAAAAGGCTGAGGACTGCGCGCGCACGTTGAGCAGGTAGGGCATGCCAAGCCTATGGCGAACTACCCCGCGATGCACCCACCGCACGGATGCATTAGTAGTTCTTGTATCCGTCCACCTCGCATCACCAGGGCAGCTCCCGCTCTGTTGTCCACGCGCCTATGCACCCCAGCGGGTCCAAGGCCCTCGAGAGCATGTCAGGTAGGCGCACGCACATAGCGGATGCATCCAGCTCGCGTTCCACCTCCATTCCTAGACGCCGGATGCAGATGTACACAAGGCGCTGGCGGTGCGAGGACACCAGGCGCACGAAACACATCTATATCCCGGGCTCGCGCGTCGAGACATCCACGCCCGCGTTGGGGTCGCCTTCGCCACGACTGCGAGCCCCTTGATGGATGGGGCATATGCACCACGCGCGTCTTCAGCCCACTGTGCGCGCGTTTCCACACGCACAGGACCTCAGCCGGGCGCAGCCACCGCCGTTCCTTCAGTGCACCCGTACCCGAAGACGCAACCTGCGCGCTAGGAAGCCCACATTCGATGCGCAAGGATACGTCCCCATTCGCACTCGCATCGATCTCCGCCTCCCGCATCGCCAACCACATCGACATCGTGCCTACACCACGCGGATTGACCGCCTCCTCGGTGCGCGCGCACTACGCAGCTACTCCCCGCAGCCCACCCGCAAACAGAGCCGAGACATCAGCTCGCATTGTGTACCCCAGTTCTCGCTTCCATCTGACATCGATTCCGCGGCATATATGTGCCCATCCTGCCCGCGGTGCAATCCACCCCGAGCACCGAAGCACCTAGCCATCTGGATGAGCGAATGCACCGTCCACAGCGCGTGAGGATGGATCGAGAGCATCCGCCTGCATGGACGCGAACGCAGCGAAGGGAGGCGCTAGTCAGCACCTTGCAGACTCCTTCCACTCCCGCCGAAGCGCACGCATACGCGAATGGCGCGCGTCGAGACATCCGCATCATGTATCGGCTCCACCGTCCGCGGCGCCAGCACCCGCACGTTGAGGATTGCGCGCGCCGCTGTCTGACTCCTTCCACTCCCGCCGAAGCGCACGCATACACGTCGAGACATCCGCATCATGCATCGGCTCCACCGTCCGCGGCGCCAGCACCCGCACGTTGAGGATCGCGCGCGCCACCGTCTGCTCCTCGTGTGCCTTCTCCGCTGGGCCCCTGCCCGAAAAGAGACAAAGAGAAGAACGGGGGGACACGCACCCAGCGCCCCACTTCCGCGTCCTGGAGCGGACGAAGCCTTCAGCGCCCAGCTGTGAACAAAAGTCAGTACTCGATTCGCGGGTACGGAGGAAGAAAGAAGGGAAGAATAGGGTGCGGGGAAATTTTCTCCTTGACGCAGAATGCAGAAAGAAGGGGAAGGATCCGCGAAGGAGGGAACGCGCAATCTAACCCCGGGCGCGACGACGGGCGCACCAGCGCTCGCAAGGGAGGAACCCGTTGCTGTCGCTGTCCCCCTCCCCATCCCCTTCCTCCCTGCAACTTCGCTCGAAAGTGTCGCTCCGGAGCGTGGGCCTCGAAAGGAAGGAGGACAGGTCTCGCATCCTACTCTCCCTAGCTCCAGGAACGCAGAGTCTGCTCGGAACTCTTGAAGACGACATGGAGAAGGAAGTGGAAGACACGCCGCACCCGTACCCGGCCCTCCTTCCCCTCCCTCCAATTTTGAATGCAATAAGACCGTACTCACCTCATCCAGCGGCTCAGCTTCGGTTGGTGCGCGCCTCCACTCTCCATCCATCCACCCCGCGCACACGGCATTTGCGGGAGCGTCGTATTCTGGGTTCTGTGGGGGGGAGAGGTCAGTGAGCGATTCAGAGCGCAGAAACAGAAGAAGAGGAAGCGGAAGGGAAGGGAGTGGGAAGGGAGCGCAAGTAGAGGAAGGGAGTGAGGGAGGAGGACAGATGAGTAGTCAATGAGAGGAAGGGAGGGACGAGGAATAAGGGAGAAGGGAGAAGGGAGAAGTGAAGGAGGGGCGCAGTCCGCTCAGGACGAACACACATCCGTACAGATCGCTCGACGTGTGTGCGGTGTCCAAGTCTGACGTGAGATCGGCGGAGGTTTTTACCACTGGGAAAGGAACGTGGGGCGATAGCTATAGCCAAGAATAAAGAAAGAAAGAAAATAAAGCGTGAGGAAAAAGCACGTACTATACACAGGTCCTCGTCACAATGTCCACGCCCTTCGGCCCCGCGTTGCCTGCCGTACCGCGCCGGAGAGCTCTACTTTCCATTGTCCTTGCCACCCGAGTCTGTGGGTAGATTCGTGCCGGAGGGAGCGCCGGCGGAGAGGAACCTTGTTTCCTGGACGGCAGTCAGTACCACGCGGGGGAAAAAGAAATAATAAAATGGCAAAGGAAGAGGGTGAATGGATTCACTTGCACAAAGCACCACCACCGCTCGTGAGACAGAAAGGAATGCACAGAGCAAAACACAATAGAATGGGTACGCACCGAACAAAACGTCAGGTAAAGCCCACCGCGTCGGCGCTGCTGTGGACAATGGCTGTGAGCTGCTCGTCGTCATCGTGGTCCGTTTGTGGTGTTCCTCCCTGCTCTTCCGCTTCATCCCTGCTCTTCCGCTTCATCTCGTTGGCCGATTCGCAGTCAATTCGCGCGAGTGGTCACGCGGTCACGGGCGGAGTTGGGTCTGAGCTGAGAGTCCGACGCTCGATAGTTTGTCAAAGAAGAACTTCAAGAAGTGCCTGGAGGCAAGTTGAGGGAAGAGACGTAGGTGGTTGATGGACGAAAACGGAAATACCACCGGCCCGGCGAGGTCCGACATCCCCTCGCCACACGCGCCCGTGTCGCAAATTTCCTTTGAACATCCTGGTGGGTTCGAACGAAGGACTCATCGTAACAATCGGGGTAAATCCTTTCTCGGATCTCAGATCTCCGCTTTCAAGAGTGCTCATCTCTTTTTGTTCTTCTTTTATTTTTTGTGCGCAGCGCCAACACCGAAGCTCCAAGTGGACTAAAGCGACTCGCCCATGTCTCAGATTCATCGCATTTCAACGGCTTATTTTACAACAAAATTCCGGCAAACTTCTTTGTGCCGCTCGATTCCGATTCGGATTGCATAGAAAAATTGGAATAATTTCCAAATAATTTCCCTTGCACATCAATTTCTCGGTGACTTGCTGGCGAATTCGGAGGCCTAGGGGATCTTTGATAGGCGTCAAGTAGGCACCGAGGTCGACAAGCTCAGATCAGCACACGAGACTCTCTTCCTTCGCTTCTTTTGACATCATCCGGATGCACCATTGCCTACGGATCCAGGAAATCGTGGGCCTATGGTGTTCTCATCTCGAGGAATCCGAGTCGACGATTGCCTTACGATTGTACTCGACGATCGTCGGAAAATCGTGGAAACGACCCGCCCTGAACGACCTAGCTGTCGTAGCAAGGCATGCAGGGCTTTTCACGACCCTGCTCTCGATGCTCTGTGGAGATCCTCGGCGCTCGTGAACCTTCTCCGCGGCATGCCCTCTGATTTATACCATTGCAAAGAATCAGGCCCGGAGTGGAACGCAAAATGTGACATGGTAAGTTCCCCATCCAGGATCGTCTGTCAGTGGTTGATGGAAAAGTAGAAGCTTCTTCGACCCGTTGAAGTCGAGGAATGGGACAGAGTGCTCATTTACGCACCCCGCGTCCAGCATCTCTTCTCCAAATCTTACGACTGCGACTTGTCGAAGGTTTGGTCGGCCATCAGTGCTTGTCTCCCCCTCGGCTTTCCCCAATCTTCAACGTCTTCATTGGGGACATTCCGACAATGACTTCCGCTACATCCATCTTCTCCTTCGTCCCGGAATCACGGAACTATCTTTCGCCGCATCCTGCCCTCCCGCAATTTCCTTCCTCGCCACCGCTGCCCTGAGGTATTCCGCATTGAAGACTGTTGCGATCCGATCCGATCGCAGTGCGGTATCGGTCGCTGAAACAAAAGCCGTCTCTGTATTCCTGCGCAGTTTGACGTGTGTCGAGACTATCCGTCGATAGCGTGGACGAAGGCATATTTCCCAGTTGCCAACCGTCACAGTCTTGTGGGCGCACTTCCGACGCTTTCGACATTTAATGCTAGGCCTGACATCCGAGCTTTAGCCGTTCTGCGGAGGTTGTACCTTGCCTATGCGGAGATAGGCGTCACCACTTGATTTTCGGGTAGTGCAAAGAAATGCCGCTGATATCCCTCGACGCCGAATTCATGACTTTTTTTGACGGGGCAAGAAACGCACAACCTCTTCGATGCTCTTTCCGCGAGTGTTTTGCACTCATCTCTGATGGAGATCAGCCTGCTCAACGGGCACGAGGATAGGAATCCGGCGGACTTCCCAAATCATATTGTGTCCCGCCATTCAATCCGACTCTTGTTCAATTTTACCAACCCCACATCGGTAGCATCCTAACGGCCGTCGGGATCGACCTTGACAACGCCACTGTATCGACTTTGGCGCGCGCATGGCCGCGGCTCGAACGTCTGGATCTATCCTCTCACTACCATTATTCTCCCGCTGCGCGACCTCGTGCTACGCTCTTTTGCCGCATGGTGTCCCCGCCTCGCGAAGCTCTCCATGACACTCGATGGCACGGCGATACTATCCCTAGAGTCTGGTTCCAGCCGAGTTGTTCACTCGGCCTTGGTGTATCTACATGTCGGGCATTCTCCGATTTCGACACCGCTCTCTGTCGCCCGGTTCCTCTCCGGGATTTTCACGGTCCCGAAAGATATTAGGTCGAGTGAAGAAGACAATTATAACGACGTTGAAGATGAACTCACGGAGCAGAGCGAAGCCATTAGCTATGACCTTTGCAAAGAGGTGGAATCACTGCTTCCGGAACTGTTGACAATCCGCGAGGAGGAGAGGATTTGGGCGCAAAAAAATTAGAGTTTGTGATTTCAGCATCCTCGGAGGTTTCCGGTTGAAAAGAAAAGTAATACAATGGTTGGTAGCAGGCGCGGGATGTGTTCAGTTCAATCCATTTCAATTTGGCGATCAGACCCTGCTGGAGCAGCGTCCTATTTATTAACCAAAAGAGAGAAGAACAAGAGAATGCACCCAGCGTCCCTCCTCAGTGTCCCAGGTAGCCAGAACTTTGAGCGCCAAGCTGTGGAGAAGAATCAATACTCGATTCACAGGGAACGACAGGAGACAGCGAGGAAAAGGAGGCGCTCCTCCTTAACGCGCTCCCCGCAGAAAGCACGCGATCTAACTCCGACGCGACGACGGGCGCACCAGCGCTCCCGACGAGCACGCCATCGTCCCCCTCCTCTCATCTTCCTCCCTTCGACCTCGCTCCGGCGATGAGGCTCGAAAGAAAGGAGAACGGGTGCGAGAAACGGGTCTCGCACCCTACTCCCCGCCCTCGTCCTCGCCCGACGTAGAGCCCTCTCGGAACGCGTGAAGACAACATGGAGGCCGAAGTAGAAGACATGCGCCGTGCGCACGCCTGTCGTTTGCTCCACAGAAATGAAGAGAAATAGGAACGCATCTCATCCCTATGGCCCACCTCTACCCACCAGCGCCTCGCCTCGCGCACGCGGGCGCGTGCCCACTCCCCTGTACCCTCTCGCGCACGCGGCCTTTGCGGCGGATCGTCGTTTGTGAGTCTGTGCAGGTGCGAGGTCAGCGAGCGATTCGTGGAGTGCGGAATCAAAAGAACAAGAGAGGCGGAGGTAAAGGGAGCAGGGGAAGGGAGAGGAGCGTAACTAGAGTGAAGGAGAGGAGAGGGGACATCAGTAAAACTACACATGTGGCTTTGGCATCTTTGATCTTTGAGCGGCGTCTTTCACTGTCTTGGTCTTTAGGGCGCATCTTACGTCTTTTGTGATGGGTTAATTGGCGGGCCCCGACGTCCGGGTGTGCGCGTCGTATGTAGCCGTTCTGAACGAGGAGTGGCGTGAGACTGGCAAGCCTGGCCGCACGGAGAGAAGATGAGCTGCAGGAGTGTTCCGCGATATGCGCTGGAGGCGTGGGAGAGAAGCGTCGCGGAGCCTGGGCAGGTCTTCGTTAGGAGGAGGAGGAGGATGCGCTGGGATGCGCACGCACGAGTAAGAGACCCTCAATTTCTTCACATTTCGCTGTCGAATCGAATTGCAGGTCGCGGCGCAGGCGCTTGTACTTGTTTATGACAGAGGAAACGTCAAGACCCGGTGGCGGCGACGATACGGGGTGGTGGTGCGCGGGGTGCTCTTGCAGACGCAGATTCTGCAGCGCTGCGGACACCAGATAATTCTTCAGTCAGAAGGACGCGGTCCAAGCGCAGGGACGGAGCGAGACATCGTCGGTCGGGAGGGCGAGACGTGTGTGTATCTGACTAGCAGCAGAAATGGGTTCCGTTTCTCGTCGCTGCACCTCGACGCAGGGGGTCGTCGTCTTTTCTGTCGCTCAGCGTCGGACTAGAAGGACGAATGCACGTGAAAACGGCTTTGTGTATTGGCCTGTGCGCGGCGGTGGGAAAGGCCTACGGAGTGGGACAACGCTCGACGTCGACGTTGACGATGCCGCTAAAGAAAGGTGGACACGCACACGTGATGACCGCGTGTGACCAATAGGTTGACGCGCCGGAAAGCCGAGGCCAAGTCCAAGTTGGATCTAGAAAATAACGAGGACGCCCAGCCCATCCATATGCACGCATACTTCCCAAAGCATTCATATTTCTCTCTGACAAATGTCGATATCACTTGTTTAGAGCGAACGCAAGGGACTGACTGCCGTCGGGGTTCAGAAATATTATCAATTATTGCAAAGCGCTATAGGTAAATCGAGACAGACGACAGTACCCGATCCAGCATTGAATGAATGTACATATCTAATACGGTGGGAGCGACGCCCGCCAAACGAGCGCTCCGCACAGGAGGTGAGATGGAGCGTCCCGCAAAGAGGAAAAGGCCTGGCTACCGTCACTTTCGAAAATGTGTCCTGGTGGATGTAACGCGAAAGCGGCGCTTGAACAGATTCAAATTACCTTGTGGTCCCAATGAGCCAAACTTCCCATATTCTGATTTCCACACAGATCAAGGAATTCAAAGTATGTATGATGACAGCCCAGCTACACTGATATTATTACAGATCCATGTGTAAGTGCTTCCGCTTCGTTCCGCTTTCCGACGCCCGCTAGTGGGCTTGGTAACGTGGCTCTCTCCGTTTGTGCCGAGCTTTCTTGCCCGATGCCGAGTGCACATTTCCCTTGAACAAAATCGCTGCAATGGCCACCCAGATACGAGTTGTGGAGTCCACTGTTCCTGCTACCGTCACTTTCGAAAATTTGTTCTGGTGGATGTAAGCCCGTGGAATTGAACTTGATAGTTGAATTCATTTCGACAGATGCCTGCAATTGGCCGGCCAGCAGTGTCCGGTTGTTCAGGTTGGCCAACATCGATCTATTACAGACCCGAGTTAGTGCTAAGGTGACGGATGATGATGTGGTAACTTACAGTGTATAGATTCGTCCAATAGTCATCTGAGACCAGGAATTGTCAAGTAATACGCGAATGGTATGAAGGGGAGTGAGGGGCTTGCCTCGATCATCACAGCCGCTGGATTGTTGGTCAGTTTCAGCTATGAAAGTGTTTTCTACAACGTACAGTTTGTTTCTGGCTGCAATTTAAACACAACGAGGTTGACAAGACTGATGAGATGGTGAGTATGCAAACCCAGCAGAACTGAAGGCACAAACGTCATCATGGTGGTGATTGAACCATTCCGGACAGATGTAATGGACAGGCGGCGGAGCAATCTGCCGTTCAATTAGATGGACTGAAAGATGATGGTCTTTTCGAGCATACTCTGCGGTGTTGACAAAGTTCGTTTTGAGTGTGCGGAACGTCCACACGAGGAGGCCGGTGATGATCACATCCGCGGCGGCGGATCCAGACAGCCAGACTGCGAAAGATTCCAAACTTTTAACTTGGAAGAGAGAATTCGAGCTCACTCGTGACATATCTAACAACAGCGTCCCGTCCGGTATATGACGGGTCGATAAAGATATGGAAAGCGGTGGCACCCGCGCCAGCCAGACCAGTGAGAATGAACAGAGCAATCAAGGGCGGCCACATCCATTGCTTCGTCCTGCATGCAATTTCAGCGTCGAATCAGCCAGAACTGGGAGCGGTACAGGTTGAAGACCATGCGAGTTAGCCAGATCTGGACTATTGTGGCGGTTACTCCCGTGCCTTTTCATCGAACGAGGTAAGAGGCACATCCGAATGCGAGTCTCTCAGGAAAAGGGGCTACCTATGATATATACTGGAAACACTCGTGGCCTGGTGATACATCAGGAAATGGTATATATATGTGCACACGTACTTCACTCACTGACTCTTGATGTACGTCTTGCGGAGGAAACGATCAGAATCGGGGTGGTGACTTTAGTTAGAACCTTACTTCGTTGCCTATAAAGAAAGTAGATTTTGTGAAATTTAGGTAATTGAACGGTGGAAATCACGGGCTTACCCCAGTGAGTTACCAAATACAAGTAGTTCACCGACAAACACGCGAAGACAGTCATGAAATCCGAAGCTAAGGCACCCAGCACCGATATTTTGTTGAACCATGTGTCTAAGGATGTGGTCAGAAAGCGGTGAATACATGGAAAATGGTGCAACCTTTGGGGTATCTCGCGAAATATCTGTAGGTCCTGCAGATTTTGAGTACACTATTCTGAAGAAGATGGAGCCGTACTGAACGCCCCTGTGAAATAAGAGTTGAGCGTAAGTTCAACCATAAAACGAAATAACGCACTGAAGGGTAAAGAGGCTATGTCGAGGTCGAGTTGGCATAATCTTTCAACAAAAGATCGAAATCGAAACACGCACACCATGTTGGCCCATGAGGCGATGAGGAGACATCTGGAAAGAGTCGGTTGTGATCTCCATTATAAAACTTGAGAACGCACCCAATAGTGATATCGAGGGAAGCCATGACTGAACAGAGGGAAGGAAGGATACCTTGAAGCACGAACTGCACCGTCATTTATGAAGGCTTCCAACCATGCCTCTTGCCAGAAGAATACCCTGCTGACATGGTGAATGGAGGATAAAATAGGAGTTACATGTTCCCGGGCGAGATTGAAGCTTACATTCGACTTGTATGACTCAAGGCGCCTAAACTGCGGTGCCTTTCAATCGAAATGGTGGGGCGCGCAGAGCCCCATCGCGGTCTTGTTTGATTTATGGGGGGCTATGCGCTGATCGATTCTTCAATTGCTTTCCCCGCAACTTGGAAGTCGTTGACCCGTCCTGCTAGTCGCACTATATTCGTTTAGTTCCCGCTGAGAATCAGAAGAGTTGTACCATTTGATAAGAAATAAGAAGCAAAGCTCGACCAGCGGAAACTATATTCAGACGTCCCTCCTCGTGGACAGGCACTAAGTGCGAGGCAGTCATGAGAGCTGTGACGAATTGCGATCATTACACCATCGCGGAGAGTCTGAAAAACCGATACATCTTTGCCGCTCTGAAGGCATCTTCCGGTGAAGAAAATAGCCGAGCGCTTCGGAGTGGAGCCACGGGAATTCTTGAAATACCGCTGTGATAGCGATGTGTTGATCCGATGAGGGAATATGGGCAAGCCAGGGTGAAGAAAATAAAATCAACGCAAAAATGTCGTGAGTCCCGCCGCATATATAAATCAAGTTATCTGACAAGCTGAGCGCGAGGACAGAACGCGTCCCGCGATGGGTCGCAGAATGCAGGCCGTCAAAGTCGATGAGCTGGGACAGGTAGAACTATCACCAAGATGTCAGAGCAGTGTCGGAACTTACCTGTTTGAATCTCGATGGATGTCGCGATGGATGTCTAACGCGCGCCAAAACTGTACTTGTGAGGCAGGATGGTTCGAAAATCTCCCAAGTCAAGTGCTGTTTGCAAAAATCCAGAACAGGATGTCAATCGTGCGGGATGAAACTTGGCATCCATGAGTATCAGAAGTTACCTGTTTATTCTGGAGTGGTCTCAATGGATGTCGGACTAGCGTGATGCCAAAACTGTACTTGTCAGGGAGAATGGTTCGAAAATCAACTAGACGTTCGGTCAGTGGGGAGGATGGAAGAAGGAAGATCGACGCCGGCGGCGCGCGTATCGCTCGGGATCAGCAGCTCGTGCAGACGTTATGCCACCGGAATACGACACTGCTAAATATCTACGGATTCCCGTTCCGGGAGGCTCTGCGCCAGGATCCTGAGGAAACAGAGCCTGGAAAGGCGCTAGTTAGCGGGAGGAGGAGGATATACGAGCAGATATATACATACGCACGAGCCCGAGAACGGACGCACGGAGAAAAGATGAGCCGCACGAGTGTTCTGGGATATGCGTTGGAGGCGTGGGGGAGAAGCATCGTTGTGCTGCGCGACCATCGTTCACGGCACTGCAGGTCTTCGCCAGTGCGAAGGAGAAGAGTGGGCTGGGATGCACACGCACAAGCACGAGATCTCTCAATTGCGCTGTCGAATCGAAATCGCAAGTCGCTGCGCAGGCGCTCGAAGTTACTTGCTTATAACAGAGGCAATGTCAAGACTTGGTGACGGCGACGGCGAGTCGCCTCTTAGGCGGTGGGGTGCGGGCGGGGTACAGGCGGGGCACCGCGTCGGGCTCTTGAAGAAACGCACCAGTTCTCCCGAGACCTGATAGTCAGAAGGACGCGGTGCGGGGGCTCGAGTGCTGTCATCGGAAGGCGCCCAATGTGCGGATACGAAAAAAACGTAGAGAAAGTGGCGAATGGATACGATCTTGCAGATGTGCTAGGGCGTCCTGTGTTTTGAGCGGACGTTACTCCTGATAAACGGAGTATCGTCAGTGGCAGGCAAGCATGTGTATGCAGATGATGCGAACCCTACTCCAATTTCCACGCATTGGTTTTGGCGTTTACGCATTCCAAATTCGTCATGAGCACCGAGTTTCGGTTTGGGGGAGGCGTGCGTAGGAAGGAGGAATGACCCGTACCAGCGGCATCTGGGGAGGTATTCGTTAGTGGGAGAAGGATGCGCATTTAGATGATCCTTCTCTTCCCATTTCTCCATCCCGGCTTCGTCTTCTCATGTCGCAGCGGATGAAGTTACTTGCTGAGGACAAAGCCAGCGCTGGGACATCCCCTAGACTCGAACCAGTCCAATCCTCAAGAGATCGAAGACAGTCGTTCGATCAGGCTATTCTACCGGTATGTTGATCGACTGTCATCAACTTACACCGGTTTTCCGATAGCGACTGGTTCGAGTCTAGACATCTCCGTCCGCACGCCGAGTGCACGCAGCACTTCAAATTAGGGAGGATGGGGACCTTCGTACATTGCCGAGAGGAGTGAAGAAAACGCCGTCCGCATCCGTGTATCTGACTAGCAGCAGGGATGCGTCCCGTTTCTCGGTGTTGCACCTCGACGGGGAGGTCGTCGTCGTAGTCTCCTGTAGCTCTTCCTTTTGCTGTACAGCAACGCTGTCGCTCGCCATCGGACTAAACACTCGCCGTCGGACTGAAAGGACGCAGAGGGTGGAGTCGTGGTACAGGAGCGGGCGGAAGAGCGGGAGAGCTGGCGCCAATGTACGTGAAACATATTTGTGCATTGGCCCGTGCGCGGCGGTGGGAAAGGCCTATGGAGTGGGACAACGCTCGACGTCGACGTTGCAAAGGAAAGGTGCACGCGCACACGTGATGGTCGCGTGTGACCAATATGTGACATTGTCGCTCATTCGGTTGACGCGCCGGAAAGCCGAGGCCAAGACTAAAAGTACGTAGGATCCAGAGTGATCTAGAGAAAGAAAAAATGAGGATGCACCAGCATATCCATATGCATCCCACACCATTTCTCTCTCTAACAAATGTCGATACTAATTGATTTAGAGCGAACTCAAGCGTCGGGGTGCAGAAATATTGCAAAGCGCTATCAGTAAATCGAGACGGACGACAGTATCCGATCCAGCATTGAATGAATGTATCTACTAGTCCAGCTGGCAGCGAGCCACAATGACGACCCTTGCGAGCTCCGGTAACTCTTCGGGTCTCTCGAATTGTTTCTCTTCATCACGATTCTCTTTTTCAGGCCGCGGCATCGACGTTCAATTCCGACTATTGTCTGGAATTTTTCTCTCCCCGGTGATTTAAGTTGAGACGTTGAGGCATCGGAGCAACCCAAAGAGAGCGGTACATCTGCAGCTCAGTCCGCATCTGTGCTGGTTGAGTGTGGACGGCGCAGGACGTGCCGACATAGGCCGGTGTTTACCTCTCCCCGTATCTCAGAGAAGAGATCCAGCTTACCTTGAATTCTGTGGCAATTCCCCCCCTCCCTCCAGAGGCGGTGGACACGCGCACGCGACAGATATTCCGCTCCTGCCTGCACGGAGCTCATCCCATCGGAGTGGCGCATGCGCATGCATACTCCGCCTCGGTCGACGTCCGCACTTGTGCTGTCCTCGCTCGCGTTTTCCTTCCCGCCCCGCCCCTCCCTGTTACCGTCGCTGTCACGTTTGGCCCTCCACAACGCCGAGCCGAGGCCCAGGCGGAGGGAGGGGGGAATCCACGGCGTCATATCCGCGTATATCCCACCTCGCGCTGGTACGCGGCGCGTCGCTCATCACATCCTCGCCGAGGATCCTTGCGTACCGCTAGATTCTCGAGCGCACGGCACCGTGACCATCATCCCGCCGGCGGCCATGGGGCGCGGGGACGACGCTGGCCGTTTAGTAAGGATAGCACCCGACGGGCGCGGGTTGCGTGTCTCCGAGGAACACACATTAGCCTGGGGTGGAATTTTCGTGCATGGTGCATCGGAATATTCGCAACTTGAAGGGCAGATCTAGAGAGGATAGAGGACCGAGGGAGACAAGGTCAGGAATCGAGATAGGAGAGGAATCTTTTAATGTAGCGTGTCCTGTGCACTGACGATCTATTCAATAGGTTGGGATCTCTAAGTACCTCCTTCCAAGTTGTGTTGACGGTCTCGTGCTGTCTCGTGTAAAGATAAAGATAGGTGGATAGGCGCATCTAAGGCTCCAACCGTTTCGTTTTCGTTTAAGGTCGGGCCTAAACTAAACGGAAACAGTAACAAACGTTTAAAAAACCGTTTAAACTGTTTTAAACAGTATTTTTTGCTCACCTTGAAGTTTGACACATCCAAGGCAACTACGGTTACGTTGAGACGTCCAGAAGGTCAGTATTTCAGCCAAAATTGTCCGGGATAGATACCGCGAGCAGAAATGGACTTGATGCGCATCTTTCCTCGGAGGTTGCCGAGTGCCATCAGCCGCATCGATTATTACCTACGGCTTGAGCATCGAGTGCGTTGATGAGTAGTCAATTCCTTCCGGACTATATGGGTGTCTGGACACTCACGTGTCCTCGAAATGTGCAATGGAAACCCTCAATTGAGGGCCGGTTTCTTTTAAACGCTTAACCATTTGAAAACCGTTTATATACTGTTTACCGGGGACACTGAACTAAACGGTTATTTAAACGTTTATTTCCGTTTAAAACGCTTCCAAACCAAAACAATTGGAGGCTTAGGCGCATCTCTTCCCCCTTTTTTCACTGCATGTGTGAGTGTCGATACTGACGACGCTTGCCATCTATGTTCACTTTCACATTGGAAGCGTGTAGCCTGCATGAGTGGTTACCGTCCTTATGGCTTGATCTGGCTTGATGCTGATATTATTAACAGTGTGGCGTGAGAGATATATTCCTTGGACGATTCTGAGGTAGCTCTTGCATTACAAATTCCTTCATTCAAACCAATAAATGGATTTGACTGCCAGGCGGGAACATGAAATCCTCATCTTCCTCTAGAGATCGTTGACATTACAAAAATGGACGGCATCGATGCCAATGAGGACAAATACAGGCAGGTCTCGCAATATTATATCCACAGCCATAGCCGAACAAATGGTACGGAATGGATTATCCTGGATCTGAAGTCCTATTCCATTTGGGCCCCAAGAGAAACAAACCGCACGACGCACAGTCATCATCCGGATGAGAAGTCCGACTCGGAAGAACATTGGTAGATCACTACTGTGGCATTGCAGTCAAATTCATAAAGATATAGACAGCAGTAGCACCATTAGTGGGATGGTTCACATGATAATGCAGGACTGCTGCTGCTGTTTTCCTCGCTTCATACTTCATAACAGGGTCTGGGGGGTATTTCAGTCGAAGTTGTCGTACTAGGTCCTCGAACACGTCGTCAACATGCCAGTTGCGTTTTGCCGAAGCTTCGTAGAAAGGGATGTTCCACTGGGTGGAAAGGGATTTGATGGTCGCCGCATCCACCTCCCGTTCATACAAGAGATCACTCCGAAAGCCGACCACGACGATAGGCACCTACATAACAATTAGCTCAAAAGTTGTAGAGTAAAACGAGACTGCGAACCGATCCTGGGCCCTTGATCCGGGATATTTTGTCACGGAGAGGCACAACTTCCTGAAAACTACGTTCGCGAGTTAGGCCGTTCGGTTCAGGAAACATTACGAGAGATCGGAGACAAGGTGGGATATGTCATTTGGGTTATTGAATTGGCCGCGGGCAGCATTGGCATGCAATGACCACTGCAGTACGTCTGAGTCTTCCCAACAATCCACAGGGTCTTTAAGACCCCATTCTTCTTCAGCAAGGTCAACCACCTCGGCGAGCTGCGCAAACCGAGGATTCGGGTTGTGGCCTGGGGAGACATGGCCGATAAAAGAAGGACGATGACGGGATCGACCACCAGCAACAACCCTGAGTGAACAGTATGCCCTACCACACTGGATTGCACAGTGCGCCATACCAGGTCGGCCCTCCCAGCCACCCGGACTGGGGCTGAAACACAACTCGAAGGTGTCATGCAAACGCGTCATCGGGGGTTCAAGATCTAGTCCGAGGGGCCATTGCAGCCCAACAGACATTTCAGCGGCAATAGTGATTATCCTGGGATCAGTGGAGGTCCCCAGAACCCACAAGACCGCAGGTACCTCGGGCGATCGCAGTGCAAAGTCGGTATCAGAGTAGATGAGATCTTCCAACTTGGATCCTATATGAGAAAGGCTGTGAGACGAATCATTCACCGCCGGGGCATCGCTCCCTCGTTTAAAGAAAGGAGACACTACTGTCCACATCTGTCCAAAGAATTGCCGAGTAATCCTAATAATTTTGTCCGCACGCGTGATTTGGATTGTTTGGAGAATGAGGGGCGCAAGGGGATTTTGAAACGGAGAATCGGGAGCGACAATGGCGGAGGTGAGCAGAAAAATAAACGCAGCGAATCCGCAACACATCAACACCATCACAATAACGGCAATCGTCAGGTGGATAGTCCAAAGATATATGGATAGCCCAGCGGAAAAAAGGAATACGGCAAGCTGCAGTAGAAGGGGAAAGTCTGCAAGACCATGTCGAATTTCCACCGGCGTAAGCCATCGAGTTTACGTTGGCGTTCGAGTCCTCGCTGCTCAATAGTACCCCTGCTCCCAGCCGCCTCGTAGTACATGACCCATTTTTTGCCGAGAACCGCGAGGAGGGCTGTGAGGAGCGCGGTGAAGAGGCTGATGCAGAGGAGGCTCTGAGCGCCAATGACAATGGTCCGGGGGTGCATTGTGAGCTCAGGTTGCATCTGAATAATGAAGGCTGAGTCGACGGCCGGGAATAGACCCGCCTAAAAGGCATTCAAAATGAGACCTGAGCTGTGAAACGAGCCGTAACGAATAAAAATTAGCGCAGTGTCGAGGTCATTACTGTATTTCTTCCGGAACTCTTTGTCGTGCTCATCGGCAAGCTTCATATACGAGTCTCAAAATGCCGTTTTCTTGTCAAAGGACCCCCGCGGTGTCAATCCCTCGACCGCTCGATGAATCCTTGCGAGGTTTAGATTTTCCTTAGAAACACAGAGAATAAAAGGCGTACTTGTCTGCCTGCTCTTCCTGTTTCTTCATCAGGTCATGGAAGCACGACTGAAGTGCAGAAATCAACCTTCTCTGATTGTCAGCGCCGTCGAGACTAAAATGGTTCTGAATTCCATACCTCTCGTTGTCATAAACTGGCAGTCCTTCGTCTGTGCTGGTCGACATGGCTGTAGCAACGTGGGAGAAGGGAAGTGTGATGCCGCGATGCCATGGGCGGTTCTATCATGGGACCACCGTTCCAACTTACATGACTGTTCGGCGCCTATAGCGGGCGCTTGTCACACTTTCCCCCTCTTATCACCATATACCCCAAGTGAGGTTACCCTCGGGTTGTCTCTCGGTTACCCCACACGTGACCTTTTTTGGCAGGAGAAAGGAGTGCTGGGTTACCTCGCCCCACGTGTCACGTATTAAGCAGAATGAACATGTCCTCTTCCATCAAATGGACAGATTGAACACAATTTGTGCCCTTAATCGAACATACCATGATTGAACATGCTTTAATCTCTGATTGAACACTGCTCAAAAAATGTTTTATTATGCATGTCTAGTGCAATGTTCAATAGAGCCTTGGTTTGGGAGTTAAATCAAACACATTTAACTTGGTGTTCAATTGAACATTCGGTTCAGTGTGCAATAAACATGATTTGGTTTGGTTGAAACATGTTCAAACACCTTGATTGTACATGTTCGATTATGCACAATTAATTTGGGGCAGCCCTGGCACCATTGTTATCATAGAGGACATCCAAGGACCTTCCTTAAAACCGATATGACCTCTCTACCATGTTCAAAACCTCCTCAATACATCCATTCTAGTCAGAAACAAGACTACTGAGCTCGGAAGTCTCACCTAGAGAGTGAGCTGAAAGGAAGCTTCAGGCGAATAAAGAATTACTCAGATCTAGTGGAAATTATTCATTTCCTCTTGATCTCCTTCGAGTCCCCCGAAATCGTGTCTAACCATCCAGGCGATGGCCAAAAGGAAGGGTTCAGATCTATGCATTACCTGGCCAAAAACTCATCCAATTGCTGCGAGGAAAATTTCCCAAGAGTTTTTCCTTCCATTGAAGGGCTCGGAAAGTCGCGTTTACACGGTTTCCGCCTTTTCAAGGCCCCAGAACCACTTGATTCGGCAAAATGTTGCAGAATTGCATCTTTTTGCACAGTTTTGATGCTTTTCTCACGTCTCACGGCGTCTACGTAGCTGCAAACTTATCCCAAAGCATCTCATTTGACATTTAAATTTTTTAGTATCTTTCTGTGGCCGGGAATCATACCCAATTGCATCAAACGACGAGGAACGCGTCGACGCGTCGTGACCACGTGCTTCGATCGCTCCGCTTGGTATCGGCCATCGCTCCGATCGTCCCGGGTGATCCGCATCACTTGGGCGTATTTCGTATATTTGGGCTGGTTACCTCGGCTAGCTTACGCGAAGGTAACCAGCGAGGTAACCCAGGGGCGCGGTTACCCCGGCGTATACTCTATGTACACGCTTCGATCAAAGCATCCGTGTGCTCATTGCTGAACCTTTAGGTTTGGCTACCCAGGGGAACATGGATTTCGGCCACTTTTGCTACATGTACAAACAAAGATTTAGTCATGCAAGATTGGTCACACAGAAATAAAACCTAAAGAAAATGGGGCAAGACGTAGAAATAAATCACATTGCCAGGATACATTTTTGAACTTAGTGCCCGCCTGAATCCTCGGGTGCAAGCCCATTTCATCCCTGGAACCCAAGATATTTTCTGAGTTCCATTTTATGGTAGTAGTCATTTCTGCTTTGTGTTCGGACCAGTATCCGAGATTAGTCATTTCAGCTTATCGAGCTGGGTTGAGTTGTGCCAGCCTGAGTCAGCATCGACTTTAGAATACTGCACCATAGATTTAGCGGGTGCGACCTGTGACCACTTAGATTCTTTTGCTAGATTCAACCTGAGGTGGCCATCATTTTTATCATTCAATCTTGATTCAACTCCAAATTTCCCTGGTGTTCGTTGAATCCCTGACCAAATTAGGCTACTGGAGCTGCAGAGAGCTGGGAGGAAGAAATTCAAAACTTGCTTCTCCGAGCCTGTATGGCAAATTTCAAGGATAAGTACCCCTTGCCGTTCGCGTTGTTTAGAAAGAAAAAAGTTTCAGCTCCAGGAGCCTCTGTGCGTGGGTTTGGTGGGAATTCTGCCAATTTCAGGCACTGAACCCTTATGCAACCATCTCAGCCGATTTGAAACATTGATGTCGGCCCAAACTGAATTCGTCAAGGTTCAATCCAGAAGTCGAAGCCTGACTCAAGGGTCCAACCATTTAGTTTTTGTTTGCAGACGTGGGTAAATCAAGCAGAAAGGGTATATAAACAGTTTCGAACCTTTACATAAAACAGTTTATAAATGGTATGTTGGTGGGCAGGTTCTTTGGGTGCATCTGGAGGATCAGACTGAGTTGTCTGACCATAATAAAGTCGCGGATAAGATCCTAACCCCAAAAACCATTTATAAAACGGCTTTCAAACCATTTGCGCCTGCCCACAAACTAAGTCGAATTAAAAGTGATTTTAGCCGTTTCAAAATGTTCTCAAAAGGAAATGATGGACCTTAGCCTGAGCAGTGTACAACCCACAAAAGAACTCTTCCAAATAATATATTCAAGAGTAAAGCCGTTTGAGAATGGAATAAGCTCCCCCCTCCTCTGTGGACAGGCACCGGCATACAAAACATATTTGGATTAGAGAACAGTTGTTAGTATTCCACTTCATGTAAAACACATTATGTTGTGCTCATCCAACCTAATTATTTTAAGCTCTTCCAATTATTGAACCTAAAGTTGGTATAAGTAGTGGGGATTTTGTGAAATTGTAGACCCCACTTGACCTAAAGGTTCAGCACCCGCCTCGAAGAGGCCCAATCCCATGTCATGTGACCGTCGTCCACTTGGGCGGTCAAGATCATCTGCGGGGGAAAGGCAGCTGCTTAAAATTAGTAATGATTGGGTGCATTCAATTTAATAGCGTACCGGGGACACCATCCTGCACAATACAAGTTAGAAGTGCCTTTTCCGGATAATCTGCAATGTACGGCCCGAGGCCATATATTGCACGTCGAAAGTGGCCATCGGCGCATCGAGTTACGCGTGGGACCGTGATATGTGGCTTCAGAGGCTCTAGTATACGAGCAAGTGTTGAATGAAATAACTGACGCCGGAATTTGCGGAATGCAGCACTATTTGCATAATCGCGAGTCGCTACAATGGATCAACACACGAATAGGTTGAGAAAGAAATGCGCACTTTTGGGAATAGAAAGAAAAGCCATG
Source organism: Mycena leptocephala (assembly GCA_029378395.1). Lineage (NCBI taxonomy): Eukaryota > Fungi > Basidiomycota > Agaricomycetes > Agaricales > Mycenaceae > Mycena > Mycena leptocephala. The sequence continues at coordinate 5,405 of JARJLF010002099.1, read as the reverse complement.
ATTGAGAGACCATAACGATGAGCGCGGCGGGCTCCAATGAAAAGATTCCTAACACCTTCATACAATGGATAAAACTCCGTGTTCCCAGTCCCAACAGAGACGGTTGTCTTGTCGCTCCCAAGGACACTAGGTACAAATATCGCGCCGTGAGTTTTGGGATCTTTGGCAATTTCATCCTGAAGTCGTCGTTAAGCAATAAGTAATGTTTTGTTTCCGAATAAATGCGTACCGCTTGCTTCCAGGACCAATTCCCCGAGAACAAATCAACAAATTGGCGCTTTCCACCTTTGAATATTCGTTTTGGTGCCTAGTCGATCTCATCCTTGAAATCGGGATTTGCCAGCTGCTTCTCAAAAATTCCCAGTGGCGATCGAAACCAAACTTCATATTTCTGTGTCATCCATTCTGGCACCTCGCCCTCGGGCAGCGGTCCGGAATATTGTACAGAAAATGATTCCCAAGGCACATCGCCCTGCTGAATCGCATCAATAGTACTATAAAGATCTGTATGGTCCGAAAATGGGGGATCTTGGCCAGGATAGAGGGCAGCAAGAAGCTGGGCGAGACGATCCACCCGCGCCTGTGCCATTTCCTCATGTGTGAATAGAAATTCCGCAAATTCGAATTCAGCACGACCATCAAAAGGGGAATAGTCGTCTGCAGCGCGCTCCTCCCATGGTGGCGGTAGAGAACCAGCAGGGAGGTCATAGCCGTCGCGATCGCAAGGGGTGCCTGTCCATCAAAATTCCGAAGCTCCATGACATACCGCCACAAAAATCAAGGGACTACGACACACCATCCAATAGTGAATGATAAGTCGTCGTGGTACCTCTGCGGTTCGGTGGAATTGTCTCTGCCGGCGGCGGGGAATTTCGTGGGCTGGGAGCCGGGCTCCGGGGCGGGCTTGCAGCGGGGGAGGGACTGTGATTATCCGGTCTGTCATCATCATTATTCAGCAATGCCGGTGTAGCGGCCACGGGCGCAGTTTGCTGAGGGAGACGGAGATGGGCTGAGTCCCGATGCTGCTTCAGGCCTCCGGGAGTTTTGCATAATTTTGTACAGCCTGGCTCCGGGCATGGATAGGAAGCAGCAGTGAATGTACGGCGAGCAGCCATGGTAGATGAGAGGAAGGAGAGATGATGCATCGTGATGCATCAGTGGAGCAACGCGCCGCCTGATTCAGATTTGAAAAAAAAGAGGTCACGCACAATCCGAACCATCCTCTCGCTTACCACCTTAGACTCCCCCAGGATGGCGCCCAAGGCTGCCCCACCCCCGACGACCCTAACCTTGCGCCCTGGGCGAGATGCTCACCCAGGCGATATTGCCAAGGCGCGACCCAAGCGCACTGCCAAAGAGATGAAGAAACTGCGCCAAGAAGCAGCGACAAGAAAAGCAGAAGTGGCCGAGCACAGGAAGGCGGGGATTGCCAAAGCTGCGACTGTTGAGGCGGGCAAATGATCGCGATGGCAATAATCCCCCACCTATGACGATGCAGAAGGTACTGCGGCCTCGTCCGGAGCAGACCACAGAGCCAGAGAACGAGAATTCGGGTATGCTTTCCACGTTTTTGCATACAGTACTGACATTCTCGGTACTGTAGGCAACGACGGGGATGTCATAGATCCCTGCTCCTCTGGTCCTGGTAGCAGCGACGAGTTCCAGCTAGACATTGACGATGCCGAGCTTGACCTGTCAGAGGACGAAGAGGCCATCGACAAAGGCCGGGGCCGCAAGACGAAAGTAGTGGGAACCAAGAAACAGAAAGGATCGATGCGCAACGCCGTTGCAGAGGCTCGTGCCAAGATCTCTGCCCCCAACAGCACCGCCGATGCGCAAGGTACTGTAGTATTTCGTTCAAATCGACACTGGGTGTGATGCGTGACCCAAAAAACCAATTCGACATTTCGACAGCAGCCAAAATTTGGCGTGACAGCAGCGAAATTTTCGACATTGAAACGAAATTTTTTGGCTTTTTTGAGTCTTATGGGCAATTTTGAGCCCTGTGTGACGCTCGGGAGGTTCGACAAACGGCCGCGTGACGCGTGACCCTTGCCAGATTTCGATATCGATAGGGGGGTGCGTGATGCGTGACTGTCAATTTGAACGAAATACTACAGTAAACGCAAAGCTCGTCCACCCAGGTGTGTTTCGATGAATCCTTTCTCCACAACCTGTTTACTTGACATTCTTTGCTAGTGCTCCTCCTGCAGCTAAGAAGTCCAAAGGTCCTCAGCTTTAGTCTGTAGATAACCGCGTCACCGTGTATTGGTGGCCTGCTTATTACAAATCATCGGAGTTTCAAATTTTGCCATGCATATTTAGCACTTCTAAGAGCCCCATTTTCAAACTTCCGGAGAGAAAGAGTATTCAAATGTGTGTATGACCCCAAATAGCTCTTCAAATTATTCTTTTTCAACTTCCATCCTCGGGGAATGAGATGAGCAGATTTGTCAGGATTTGTCATCCGTTGATCCTTCAAATTCGAATCACTCTGCCGCCGCACGAGTTGGGCGGACAACTTGTTCGAAATTATGCTATTAAATACTATAGGACTTCGCATTTGTCAGAAACATGTTCCGGAATGCATACCAGCATCCAAATTCTTTCCGTGATTTGTAATAAGCAGGCCAGCGATCGCTCGATCGAGCTTATCAACAGACTACAACATGCGAGGCACGAGCACCAAAACTGTTGTAGCGTCTGTCTACGAGAGACTACCTCAGCTTGGAGGCCTGCGCGAGACTTACACGCGAGGAAGGACGTCGGCCTCGTCCCAGTTTTCCCAGAGGTCACAGTCTGCAGGCTCAGCCATGTCCGTGGACCGCACCAGCGTTGGACTCAGCGAGAACGAGTCAGTTCCACCAAGTGAATACCAGGATTCCAGCGAAGGTTTGGGAGGTATAGGCTCCGAAGACGACGGCGGTGATGAGGCTGGATGGGCCAGGGAGAGGGACGAAGAGAAGGTGGGCCGTGGTTTGGCCAACTTGTCGAAGGTATCGAGTCCAAATTGGGCGACTTTGATTACATGAACTGACAGTTACTTCTTTTGGCAGATCAATTCTCTTGCTGGCATCGTCGACACCGATGCTCCTGGCCTTGTTCCTCTGCGCTCAGCCAAGTCCAAAGAAAAGATAAACAAGTCCGACATCCGCCTCCGCGACCTCCCCTCGGAGCTTCAAGCTGACTTTGGCAATCTATTCACGCCAGCCCTCATTCGATACGTCTCTTTGCTCCCACCTTGGCAGAACGTAGACTGGGAAGAGGTCGCCGAGATCTGGGATGGGGTTTTCCCGGACGGCAAGCTAGCTAAAGACCTAAACCTACGAACCATTGTGGTGAAATTGGTGAGTCGTCGCCTTGCATGTGAGCCCGCCAACATGATTCAGGCCGATGACAAGATCGCCGCTTACCGCAACAACTTCTCGTCCACCGAGGTCAAGGCCCTCGATGAAGTGTATGCTCAAGAAAAGGCCAAGACCCCCGAGGCTCGTGCCGACGTCGTTGCATGCCTTATCGAGGGCAATGACACGAACCGCGCGTTTTATTACAGAGATTATGCAGACGAGGAGGGAAATGTAATCCAAAAGGTGCGTGACATACTATTCTTACCTGCGCTGCTCTGACTTGGATCGCAGGGACTCTTTCAAAGCCATCTCATCACGCGAGGGCTTGCTTCCCACTACGCCGCCATCCGTTCGCCCACCGCTTCCGTTGAAGACCCCGAGACGACTGAGTTCCCAGAGACTCCTCTCGTCTATACCATTCAAGCAGTATGTCAACTCTTGCTTCGCCCTGCTTGACCTTGCTGAATGTTAACACCACCTAGGCGAAACGCGCACTCAATTAGAGCATCACTGGAGAGCTGGTGGTGCCCAGTCAACGCCTGGGCGAGTTCTCAAAGGCTAATTGGGGCGACAAGCTCGAGTTCCGCGAGGGCCGACCAATCACGGTCAATACCACTTCTAGCCTCGTCGCAGTCGTGCGCAAGCTCGAAAACAAGCCAGTCCTCTGGAGGAAGATCATCAAGGCCGCCATCGAGGCATCGCTACCCAAGAAGCGCAGGGGTGGCGACATCGAAGCCATCAATGTCGAGGCTGTACCAGCGGCAGACTTCGATCTCGTCAACAATGACTCGGAATGGTATGTGCCTTTCAATTTGGACTCGTATTCATCGTATTAATCGCCATTCTTCTCCCTAGATCCTGTTCTCATCGCACCGCGCTTCCCTGGGATCCCGTAGTCAGAAGTAATATGCAATAAATTCATTTTCCCGCTGCCTAAAAGTCGCCTGTAAGGACGTAAAAGCACCTTTTTAGTCGTCTTTTGGTCGACCTATTCTGACTTTTAGAGTGGCCTTTTGAGCCCTTTCGCCCTTTTAAAAGCTAAGGGGCCTGGCCTAAAAAAGGAGAAAGTCCTTTTTGACTTTCGCAGCTTTTCGTCCTTAAAAAAGGGCCAAAAGCCCCGAAAAGGAGATCTGTCAATTTGCTGATGCAGTCGACTTGCAGCACGGATTGTGTTACATCGAACAAGAGAAAATACGAATTTAAATGCTGTACTACTCATCATCACCAAAAGTAAATACCAATCGGTCGTTACAGGCCACAAAATGTAGTATTTTTTTAGATAAAGTACATGATCATGTTCAGTAGGATGTATGGCCGGCCTTTGCATGGACCACCGCTGTGCCGAGAGCCGGCATGGTGCCGATAAATTGATTGATTTGCTGATCTGTGATTTTGGTCGAAATGTCCAAATTCAAGGGTCACAACATTGCCTCCTTGGATGGATAGGACTTGGAATGATGTCTATGTATCCTGAGAACATCTCAGACAAATTTAATGTGTCAAATGTTTGCAAATATGTGGGAACAAGGCCGATATGTTTGTTGTCTGGCCGGGCAACATCCTGCTGATGATTGATCAACTTCGTCTGGGTGCATTCATCGCCGCTTTGGAGCCAAATTTGTTGAGTGGTTTCCTGAGAGCGAAGTACATTATTTGTAACTTTTTTTGGACACTGTACTCATCCCAAACTCGTCCTATTGCACTGATTTTCACACGCCATGTGATTTTGATGCCGAGGGCTCCAGATGACCATTCAGTGGTGCAGTGGACAGCATGAACCTTGTCAAGGGTAGAGAGGGAAGGTGACTGGCTACTACCAGGTTATTTTGTCATTGGAAGTGTTTCCTGCATTCTTTACCAGCGTTTTTGAGCGGTCAATTGATGTACGCTGTAATATCGAGGCAAACAGCTGATATTGTGATGCCTCTATACTACCCCTTAGCCTGATTCTTGCCCGGAAAGTTTTGTAAGTCATAGTCAGGACCCCAAGGAATATGGTGGTGACTGGCAGTTGAGATTGGTCCATAGCTTACGAAGTAATGTGGCCATTAGTATTTA